>NW_023608616.1:0-27289 GCF_013339725.1 Rhipicephalus microplus | reverse complement strand
AAATTTGCCCAGATACACTACTACCTTGTATCCTGGTTGTGTTGAAGTAGCTAACTTAGAGCATATGCTCTGGTGATAGCACTGGTTACTGGTCAGTCATCAAGGCAATCCGGCCAAGTGGTGCTCCGTCATCAGAAGCCCCAACAAGGGGAACCAACTTTAGGCCGTCCAGAAAGCCCACAATGTAGCAGTCAGGCTCAGCCAGCCCGTTCCGGTGTGGGAGGAGCCAAATGCGCGCTAGTCGGGTCTCTGTGAACTATAAGTAAAGTTCTGCAAATATTCATGTATATCCGTATTAAACATGCGGGTATGAGTCGTCAAAACGAGGCATACGCTACAGGGTATTGTTGAAGAAACCTTATACGAAATGTCGAAATGTGAAATCTGTCTAAAGTGTTTGGTTACCTCTGAATGCTATTTCTAGAAACAAAAGAGCTACTACACTTGAGAAGCTTTCAAAAGCCCGACGGCGTGTCTCTTGAGGGATGGATGGATGAAAAACTTTTATTGGGGTCCTGAGGGATTCCACCCCCGTTTTAAAGGGGTAGGATCGCTGGCTGCTCCCACGTAGGGATAGAGAGGCCCAGCCTCACCGCCGCATCGGGGGCCTTCTGGACAGCCTTGAGTTGTCGTATGAGAGCCGTACTCGTGAGCATTAAGTGAAAAGAGTTTCTTTTTTTTGTAAAGAGAGGAGAAAATCAAAATACCTGTGCCTGCAAATGCTTTAGTCTTTATTGCAACTAAATGCTTCACCGGAACTATATTCCTTTTCCATGTGAAGAAAGCGGCAGTGTTCTAGAACATTCATGTAATAGGCGGCAGGGAAAGATACCGATTGAACGCTGAAGGTAGGTGGCTCCAACGAATAAAAGCCAGAACGCACCTAAGGGCAGAAATTTAACATACTCCATGGCTGTCATGGTAGTTCTATGTAGATATCCACATCTTATGTGAAAGAAAAATAAGGGTAAATAGAATGCTACACTGGTTCCCGTCTGGCGCCAAGACCATTTTCATGCAGAAAACGTAGTAACGCTTTCAACGCCTTTTTTTGTTGTGTGTGTGTGTGTGACGTCTCTTTTCTATCACCTTTCATTTTCTTTGCCCCATTCTTCAGCAAAGGGTGGCCAGCTGGTCTAAGCGCTGGCTAACCACTCTGTCTTCGCGCTTGTTTCTTATTTTCATATCTTCTTCGTACATGAAGCTGTGTTAATTGCAAGAAGAAAGCCTCAGATGACTTATGAAATGAGAAAAGTGGCGCTTGGTGTCGTCAGCGTTGGCGTCAGCACGATCGAAAACCGCCATACCTGGTGACATCTTTATCACACTGTGTTATGATGAAATCACGGATTGCAATAACTTCGTTATGACGCCACATAATTTGACTGCCTATGGTGATGTCATTACAGGCCTACGTTGCTTAGTTAAAAGTAGGCCAATTCTGGATGCACTGTGAAACCACGTTGAGTGTAGAAGGCTGCGGGTGGTTTGAAGAATTGAATGCAGCAGCCTAGCAAGAGAAAAAAGAAGGCGGCTTCTGCCTCGTGTCTTGTTAAGCTAATGCGTAAGTGGACATCTTACCAGTATTCTTTAGACTTGACTGATAGAAATATGTTACTGATAGGATAGTGGGGGCCCCACTGAACTGGAACTGTAGAGTAAGTCTCTATTAACGTCTTAATTTAACAGAAAAACAATATATATTGTTGTAATGCCAGGATGAAGAAAAAGCGAGTTCTTTTTATTGAATACTTGCCCTCTTTATCGGTGAAACTCTATTCGACTCTACATGGTAGACCTCTATTGTTGCACATAACTTCCAGGCTCGAGAAGTTTGGTTTATCTGGTAGGAAGACCAGACTGCTATATGCGCACAGCTCGTAGCGGGCATCTTCCACGTTGGTATCAACAGGAAATGCCTGGCGGCCGCTTCGTGGGCAGGGTGGACAGCCCGTTTCTGGTTGTCGAGAAATAAGCTTTTGAGGGATCTTTTCCTTTACACGCAGTTTAAGATAGGCTGAGTGTTTTTATGCTCCCAGAGTGCGTGTGTGGCTGTCTCCGTGTGCCCCCTCATGGAGCACTTGTTCTTAGGGTACGCATCTGAATAGAGAACGTGACGCTCGGCGGGGTTCTGGTACGTGTGCGTTTCCAGTAGGCGCTGGCTTACACCCTGTGACCTTTGAAATTTAGGATGTGGGGGCGGAAAAAAAATGCGGCGTTGAGAGTAAAAGTGTGTTGTGATGCTGTACGTAATGGTTGAATTCCAATCGATATCTAAATCGGCGAGATGGGGTTGGCCTGGGCCAGCACGGACGGTAAGCACGCACGCTGCATCGTCGAGGTCGTGGACGATCTCGTTGTGGTTGGACAGACCACCCGGCACCCGGCCGAGATTGACGGGGAACCAGATGACGTATAACACTTCAATGAACATCGTTTATGTAACCAAGTTTATTTAGGACAATAAAACTTGCTATTCAATCCTACAAATGAAGCAAAGGGCCCCTTAAATGCAAAAAAAGCAACAACAAAGAGACGTTTCTGCCATGATGCGCACGCTGCCTTGTTCTGCTCGCTTGCGTCCACGCCTGCACGCCACAACCATTTTCACGATATACATTGGCAGCGTTAACCACAGTGAAATGAAAAAAAGCGCACATCTAATGTGGACTGGAGTAGCGCGAAGGTGAAATTCAAAGCAATACATTTTACTCAGAAGAAATGGTTAGAAGTTTAAGCGACGAGACTGTTGAATTTTGGTGAAAAAGCTCTTAGCATATGCTTTTGCTGGGTGATTCCTTTGTAATCACAGCACACGAATGGTTAGTAGCGCGAAAGGAAGAAAAAAGATACTTGGCGGAGTGGTGCCAAAGTGGCAGTGACAATTTACACGAAAAATCTAGTGCACTTGTACGTTTGTAGCTCCTATAATACGGTCTAGCAGAACACCCTTTCTTTTGTTTTGTTTCTGCTTCTTGGGTTGCGCCTCTCAGCACGTCACTACAGCTATGCGTCTATCTATTCTTCAGTTTCAAAAAATTGATTTCATCTGTTGGACATCTGCAGCAATGGTGTGTCAAGGTGAAATGCACAGACCTTATTTAGTCGCAAGAGCAAAATAAGGTCATTCTGTTTTCTACATGCCACAAATGTGTTATAACCGTCTGTTACGTAAGACCATTTACCATAAGTGACAAAAGTAATGTCCTTGACATTTAAAATACTGGACACTGCTACGTACATAGGAGACCAACACTGTACACAACACTACCCCACTATTCAAGCCCAAAAAATGAGAATAAAAATCGCAGGCAATAAACTCGGTATGGGTTGAATCACATTACAGTAGTCCACCGAGGCGTACTGTCACGTGAACAGTTGTCCATGAGTAGCACATTGAAGACGGTTCACGTAATGCTGTGCAAGTAAAGAACAACCGAGTTCATCCTGTTTTTCGTCACTTTGCAGGTATTCCTTGTCCGTGTCTTCGAAACTGCCCACAACCCGACCACAGGATTATGGAGCTATAACTACGAGGTCTGTAAGAAATGTCGATGAATGGTAGTGTACCGCCCACGAAACGGTGAAGATGCACTGCACTTTCGCGCCTCTATGCTTGAAAAGTGCTGTCTTGGAAGAGAACCGCTCGCGGTGTTTCATTTGGCTAATGCGCGAAATCCGTTACCACATTGTCACTAAGCGTGAGAAACACTTTGAATGCGCTTGGCTAAAAGACATGAGTCATCTGAGCGCCGACCTCATGAATCGATGTACAGTGACCAGTAGACGCAGTTGAGCAGGATGAATGATGTAGGGAAAATGACGCGGCTGATCTTGTCTATGAGCATGGCCCTTTCGCGGCACTCGCTGGCGATGGCCTCTGGCGGCTTCGGAAGCTTTGTGCCTTTGGGCAGGGTGGTGTTTTCCTGCAGTTAGAGGGGTAACAGATGTGTATGGCGTCACAGAGGGCAAGAGAGAAAAGCAATAGAAGGGCAGGTAGGTTAACAAAGTTGTATTCTGTTCCTACCCTACACGCGGGCGAGCCAAGGAGTACTGATAGAGAGCTATTTATTATTTTAGGGCGACAAAATATTATTTTAAATGCTTTAGTTTTTACTGATATACCTGTATTGAGATTTTGGTCTACGTTAAGAAACTTCATTCAGCAAAACAAATTCACGAACCTTCATTTTAGTGTGCCTCAGCACCATATTGTGGTTTTGGTTTTTAAAATTTCCCAATAACTTCAATATTGTTGTCGGATAACTCCACTGTCAGCAAATGGGTTATCATAGGTTGAATATTGAAATGAAATACGAGTCCATCACAATGAATCTGTGTCTATAGTGCTCGGAAGATGAAGTTAGGCTCGCGGGTTTGATTTCAAATTTTGTGCAATGTCAGTGGACGTTAAAAAGCTCCAGAAGGTCAGAAAGTCCAGAGCCCTGAAGTATGGCACCTATAGTAATCATATGTTGGTTTTGGAATGTTAAATATTAATATTATTATTATTTATATTATTACTATTAATAATACAATTTATGACGACTTACGTAGGTGCGGGTACATGAATAATTTTTTCTAGGAATAACAAAGAACTCTGTGTAAATAACCGCCCCTGCAAAACACAAAGATGAAATTTCAATACCTAGACTGTACCTTACAAATGATCGAAGGGTACCCCAAAAGGCATCATTATTTACTAATTCATTTTAACGAGATGTGGAAAATAGAAGCAATGAGTAGTGGAAGTAGTGGAGTGCATCATAGCCTTTAGATACTGATATTCGATTGATTCAGTTTTGACTCGACTTGGAGCGTCTCACGGGAGAATTAGTCGCGGTATTCTAGAGTGGTCATGCAAGAACACATCCTTGAATTAGCAATTCGGGACTTGAGTGATTAATGATTGAAATAATTTTATGCTTTGAAAGGTATGGCAAATTTTTATTTCGTGGACAGCAGGCTTGAACTCCTCGAATGTTTTTAGTGATCAGTATTCATAAGAAATCATTACCTTCTACAAGTATTTCACAGTTGCCCCGCCGCGGTGGTCTAGTGGCTAAGGTACTCGGCTGCTGACCCGCAGGGCGCGGGTTCGAATCCCGGCTGCGGCGGCTGCATTTCCGATGGAGGCGGAAATGTTGTAGGCCCATGTGCTCAGATTTGGGTGCACGTTAAAGAACCCCAGGTGGTCTAAATTTCCGGAGCCCTCCACTACGGCGTCTCTCATAATCATATAGTGGTTTTGGGACGTTAAACCCCACATATCAATCAATCAAGTATTTCACAGTTTTATCTACCTTGGTGCTTTGGTGGCGAGCTGCTAAATTTAGATTGGCGAAATAAAAGTATGCTCTGATAAGGTTCGCGCAAGAATGGTGCACAGGATTACCGAGCTTGAGCGAAAACAAGTCCCAAGCACGTGATTCAAGTAATGATATCACGCAAGAAATAACATTACGTTACAGCAGGAATGTACCATCATGGACTCACAACTGCTCACTCAAGCACAAACCACAAACATATAGGACAAAAGCATTCTTCAAACAGTGGTAGTCGCTGAAGCCCACATTTCTACGAGTGTTCCTATATTGTTCAAGGCAACAAGAGCTGCTATCTTGAAGTTGCTGCCCTTTGTGGAAACTTACGTGATGACCACTTGTCGACGAAAGTTTTAAGGACTATAGTCTTTTATGGGGACCTTCGACGCAAAAATTCTGGTTGGTCTGTCTGTACATTTGTCTGTTTGTCCGCTTTCAACCGTATTCTAAACGGCACCTGACGATGCCTCAAACGGCTGACTCCATCCACAGCGCCCACCAGTATTACTACAAATTCAGCATTATTAGTTGTGCGATTGCAATTAAAAAGCAATTATTGCGCATATCTGACGCACCATAACAACACGTCAATATCTTGTATGCGTATCTTCCACTACAAAAGGCATACATGGGTAATTCTAAGGACCATAGCGTTCATTCCGCTGCGCAGACCATGCAACGCTTGCACGAAAAGGCAAGCATTTCCAACGCTTTGGTAAGAAGACACGGTGGTGGCACCTACCCATTGCCCTGCGTTGTTGAGTTTAATCCACTTGAGTCTGGTTGAGAAGTTTACTGGGTCTTTGAGCGAGTGAGTTCGATTGAGAAAAAGTTTACTGTGTCGGAAAAAAAGTGAGTCTGGGTGAGCAAAAGTTTGGCAAGTCTGAGTCTGTGTGGGCTCTCAGGACAAAACACATTTATGGATGAGCTCCTACTTTTTCGCTGACACAACCAAAAAGCTGCATAGGCAACAAAATTCACTGAGTGATTTCCAGTAAAAATTGTCACAATAACTATTTACAACGTTTATTCGATCATTAGGTGCAGTGCTGTTGATCTCTAGAACAAGCTTTTATCACATAAGTAAATTGCAGAAATGAGGATAAAATGTCATGATGAATTTCAACTGTGTAATTTTTTTTTCTTTTTTCCCCTAAAGTCTCACTTTCTGTTTCCGTACGTCAATCAGCCGCGTGCTGAAACACTATAAAAGCGTATGATGGAGGGATAGTTGGTAAGACATTTACGAAAATTATAACTGCGCTAAAAACGAGTCACAAAAACGAAGTGGACAGGACGATCACAGACTAACAACTGGTTTTTTGGAAAAGTGCACCACCCTTTTTGAAACAAACTAAACACATGCGCAATCAAACGAGACCACGTGACAAGTCCTAAGACTTCCTGAAACTAATAATGAAACTTCACTCTTTGCTGGAAAAATACACAGATGAGCCACTAACGCACTTATCAGGACCTCTTCTATAGCTATCCAAGATGCCTCCAAGATCTCTCTTGCTCTTTGGCTTTTGGCTCACCCTAACACCTTGGTACTGCTTAAGATGGGCTTGCATCCCTGCAGGCATGTGGCATAATAAATTGGTAGGTGCCTCCCACTCCCGTCTCCTAATGAAATAGCACGCTCCATCAAATACACATTAATAAAACTTCCAGTCTGCTTCACACAAACCCTTCCAAAGATCAGGGAAAACTCTTGGACCACTCGCGTTATACAGGTTACATACGCACGTCTGTGCCCAACATCATATTGTTCGTTGTTTACTTTGTTCGTGTTGGACATGCCGCAAAAACGCGATAACTTGCATGGCGCTGAAAAACCGAATCGACCCCGTATCTTTCCGTTTGATGCCATGTGATTCCTTACGTAGTTATGGCATCACTTTGACTTTCCGCCTTTCACTCTTTTCTGATCGTTTTCCCTCATGTGCCCTTGCGTTATCGTCAGCGGCCATGAAAAAGAGTGAATGGGGGAATGTCAAAGTGATTCTAACAAGGTATCGCATGGCATTAAAAAGGTGGCGGGAAGATACGGGGTCGATTTTCTTTTTTCAACGTCTTGCAAGTTATCGTGTTTTTGCGGCATGCCCGATGCGAGCAAAGTAAACAATGGGCGATGTGACGTTAAGCACAGACGTGTGCTTAATACCCTGCCTAACGGGCGTGGTCTACGAGTACCCCCTCACCTGTGGAAGGGTTGCTGTGGTGCAGACTGGAAGGAGTATTATATTCGTTTGATAGAGCATGCTAATTCATTAGGAGACGTGAGTGGGAGACACCTACCAGTTCATTGTGGCGCATGCGCGCAGGGATACAAGCCCATCTTCAGCAGTACCAAGGTGTTAGGGCGAGCCAAGAGTCAAAGAGCAAGAGAGTTCTCGGAGGCATCCTGTGCAGCTAGGCATGGGCCTGATAAGTGCGATAGCGACTTATTAGAGTATCTTTCCAGCAATGAAGGAGATTTTAGATTTAGTTAGTGGAAGTCTTGGAACTTGTCACGTGGTCTTGTTTATCTTTGTGCGTGTGTTTAGCTTGTTTTAGAAAGGGCGGTGTACTTTTCCAATAAGCGACTCGTTAGTCTGCAATAATCCTGTCCACTTCGTTCTCGTGCCTCGTTTTTAGCGGTTATAATTTTCTTAAAAATGCTTTGCAGGTGTGTTAAGAAACGCAGGTTATTCTTAAAAATACCATAGCATTCAAGCATCTTTCTTCTAGAAAGAAATATTATGCATGTAGGCGTAAATATCTTCATGTACTCAAAGTTACATTGCAATGAGTAATTAGTAAAAACATTTGATATCTGGTGTTTACCGTCTCAAAACCACCATATGATTATGAGAGACGCCGTAGTGGCTCGAGGTCTTCGTAAATTTCTACCTCCTTGGACAAATAGAACGTTTCAACCGAACATTCACTAACTTTGTTCAAGTTTCACTTTTCCAAGGACGACCCGTTCGACAAGCAGCCGTGGACTACCTTGCAATCTACAGGGCTACTCCACAGGCAACCACTGGGGTTGCCCTGCCATTCATCTGCATGGTAGAATGCCCTGAACTAGACTATGTCGTCGGCCTTTCAGCATCAGCCTTCGCTAAAGAACGGGCTAAAGAGTTGGCCTGACTAGGTCGTAGGGTCCACTGTCAACCACACAGCAGCAAGCTGTTTATGGATAAAAGGAGAGCTGCCAAGAAGCCTAGGATAGCTGTAGGAGACACCGTTCGTGTCAAGAAACCATTCGTTCGCTTTAAGGGCAACTGCTCCTGTTCTGCACCAACTAAAGTGTTGGAAAGAAAGGCACCTGTGTCTTGAAGGCTTGAAGACGGCCGTACGTGGAATGCCTCCAAGCTATCCAGGGTTCCCGAGAGGGGTATTTGCCGCCAGTCACAGCTACCTGTGCCGCATTCTCCAGCCCCAGTCCCACAGCTGGCCAGGCTACAACCTTCCGCGCTCCAGCCATAGTCTCCTGGTGTGCTGCAGCCTGCCGTGCCGCAGCCACAGTATCCTGGTGTGCTGCAACTAGCCATACCACAGCTGCAGTTTCCTGGTGTGCAGCATACCGCCATGACGCCGCCGATGTCTCCTGGCGTACTGTAACCTGGCAAGCCACAGCCACTGTCCCCTGACGTAGTACAGCCTCATGAGCTGCAGCTGCCTTCTTGGACGCAGTCGCTATCTCCTGTACTGCAGCAGCCAACCTTGACTGGGCAGCATTCAGGGCAGCCGACCCAAAGACGCCAGCCACCGGCTTGGCTTCAATACTATCAGACAAAGTTTTAGTTTACAGTCTGAACTGTGTATATTCTATACTATATGCTGGAGTAATGTATACTTGAGTTTTTGTCACTAATACGTACTAACAACTAATCACTAAAGTTGAGGGAGGGAGTATGTTGTATTTAGTTTCGGTTTCGCTTCTATTCTTTCATCTCCAGGGGGCGCATTCACTCATTCTTATATAAACCATGTACATAGTCAATAAAGGCAGATTCTTGCTTCGTACATGTGCAGACAAAGCAGCTTGCTCTTAATTTATTATTGTAGGCTTATTGCAATGTGGAGGAGGGATACAGAGCTTCAAAGAGACACGAAATTGTATACTAAGCAGCAACCAGCGAGGTAGCTCAACTTCACTCGACGTGGAGAATGGGCAGAAGTGGGTCAAAGAAATGTTTCACCACGCCCACCACGATTACATTGACGCTGACGAACACAACGATGACCAAATGGGACTGTTTTTCCAGACGTTTCAGTCTAAGACACGTGCTAAAGGTAAGCTCGTGTAAGGGCTGAAAAAACAGCAACCTATGCTTCACTGTGCTTTATTAACTAACACGGACGGGAGCGACGAGTGCACCAAATTTGTCATGGGAAAATAAAGAAATCCTCGCTGCTTCCGTGGTGTGGCCAGAATACGCTACCGCCATAACTGCAAGACATGGATGACAAAAGAACATTATTGGGAGTGGCTGTTAGAGTTAAACCCACCACCGAAAGGAAAAGTGCACTCACCGCCGATAATTGTAGTGCCTGCTATTCCATGCCCAAGCTTTCAAGCGTTGAAGTTTTTCCACCTGCCTCTGAAAACGACGGCAGATTCGCAGCCCAAGCATGCCGATATGATTGCCAACATAAAGGTCACGTACAGACAGGTCCAGTGTCAAAGAGAACAGTTGCATGCAAGGCTAGTCCAGATTTTGCACTTTTGCAAAGGCACAGCGGCTTAGATTAGCATAAGACTTTCGATTTTTGACAGTGCTGACTTCTTTTGACAGACTCGTGCCCTGCATGAATGACGTTTAGAGGTACACTTGCTGTTAGGAGGCCAGCATAATGAAAGGTGCTCCTTCAAGTGTTCTTTTTAACAGTGGATGATACTGTAACTTCGCCATGCTGTTGATGGACATCACCTCGTGGACAAGCAGAGGCAATTAAATCTCAAGATCAATTTGTTTATGGCTGTGCAGCTTGTCCTTGGTGCTTCACCCAAGTAAGCACTGCTAAAGTGCGGAACTGCTTCGAGAGCACGCGCGTTCCGAGGCAGCAGTGACTTATGCGAAGGATACAAAGCTTCTGTAGATGAAGTGACGACTCAATTTTGGTCTGCAGTTGACAAGGATGCTTCAGGACTTGAAGGGACTGCTTGCAGACACACTGCAAAAATCAGAGTATTCAACCAGTGAGGCAACTGCCATGAATGTGCTTGTGTCAGAGCAACGGCCACTATGGCGACGCATTAGGGCAGGCTGCACCGACATTGTCCTCGCAGGAGGCTCTGCAGATGATGCACTCCCTTTGGGGACTTGTTTTCATTAGGAACCTCTCATTGCACAACAAGGAGCACCTAAAGACACTTCAAAGGAGAATGTCACTTCCCGTAAAACAAGCAAGGCTGACGAATGCGGGGTATTTTATGCCAGCCAGGGAGAAGCACATGGCGTGGCGATTGTGGCGACCGCATCACCGCATTTCAAGATTTCTCCAGGCCCACAGCAACCTTCTTCCATTTTATAGCACATACTCGTATCTGTCTCAGTCCCATAAACCTGTAACTAAACGAGTAAAAGATGTAAGTTGAAAGCATATAGTAAATGGCACTTGAGGTTCTAGGGTAGCACAAAATAATACACGAGGTTCTACAGTAGTATAGCAAAATCACTCTATCAAACTGGATAGCGAAATGTTATGTGACCACGGTGCTGCGTATGACTTCAACGCAAGCTTTCCAATCTTTCCAATACGAGCATGGCATGTACAAAGCCGCAAGCCATCTGGTCGGCCCCTCTAACGATCTAGGAAGCAACTGTGAGTGTCAGTCAAAAGATCTAAGGAGTCAGTCAAAGTATACACACTTCCCAACAGAAGCACGCTGTGCTCCCTCTTGAGTCCCCCTCCCCGGCTCCTGTAATCCACATGTCTTTTGCCCTACAAAAGACAGCCACTGCATTGTCTTTCTGCTTCAGAACGATTTATCAGCAGGCACCGCATGCCTTAATCCACACAGAATATACCATGCGTAGGACGTTGTTATTGATTTTATCTTTACACGGGACATCAATGATAGCAAGAACATGCTGTAATGTTCATATAATTATTATTACAATGAAAAATCTACTAATCACACAACCAGTGTAGCCAAACTTCGTGAAAAATGACTGAACACGTCTTGAAAAGTTTGGCTTATCTGAAACCGTGGTTGGTGCGTGTTCAACATCCAGCCATATCTCAAAAAAAGATGCCTACGAAAAAGTGACGTTGTTTAAGAAGCCAGAGGAGTGACTGTGCCCGTTTATGTTTAGAATAATTTTGTGCCACTTCTGTTCCTTCAGCATGACAGTGAGAGGCAGAGCCCGTACTGATAAAATAAAGCGCGAGGGATTCATATGTCCATATCGATCTCTCACGGTTCACTTTTATGAGCATCACCTACTACACTGCTAATAGCTCTCACATGTTCTTTCACTGTTGTTTAGAAGCTGTAATTGATGTTAAGTCTTTCTTTCTATCGGCGAGCATCACTGCTCAGTTACATTTAGGTGCCATTTCGTGATCTGCCAAGAACTTTCCTTGCAAGACCATGAGTGTTTTACAACAGAGTACTTTGCAGTTTATACACATTCATGTTCCGGATGCAGAGTGCAGATGTAAAAAAATTTCCAGATGCAATGAACAACAAAGCAAGACATTTTCTAGGTCTATGCACCTAGTATATTTCTTGCTAATTTTACTTGATAATTCACAGATTTTGCGTGTGTGTCCCCATAGGTCTATCCTACAGGTTATCTCGCCTTCAATATTTTGTCTCAACGCTCCTTGAAGCAGCACCGAGTAGTTCACAATTCCAAGTGCACGCTGGGAAATCCTTCATATGAGCTACACACATACACAACGTGGTCTGCAGCCAAACTGTTCAGCATATTGGACCTAATCTTTAACTATTCAAACGAGTGCTTTGAAATCGAAATTTCTCACAGCAGTTTGATGAGGCATTTGGTAATGCATTGAAGCCGGTCCAGAAGTGGTTCACCCTGGAGACTTCCCTGTACAATTGAAACTGGTATTTTGTACAGCAACATCTCAATGTAAGGACACAAATGCATGAATCAGCTTTTGTGAACAGAGGAATTAGGTATTGTTATGACCACCCATACAAATAAATTGGGGAGAGCACAGTACCTGCTGTGACCTGTATGGCAATCAAAACATCATTGAAAACTGTTATAATGGGTGGAACCTTGCCTACACAGTTTTGATTGATGATTGATTGATTGATATGGGGTTAAGCGTCCCAAAACCACCACATAATTATGAGAGCCGCCATAGTGGAGGGCTCCGGAAATTTCGACCACTTGGGGTTCTTTAAAAGGATACTGAACAGAAATTGATTGAATTATTGATTATTATGCAGAGTTTAACGCCCCGAAACCACTATATGATTATGAGAGACGCCATAGTGGAGGTCTCCGGAAATTTCGACCACCTGGGGTTCTTTAACGTGCACCCTAATCTGAGCACACGGTCCTACAACATTTCCGCCTCCATCAGAAATGCAGCCGCCGCAGCCTGAACTAAAATTGAAATAACTGAATAAACTTAAAAATTGCGCTCAGAAGATGCTACTGTTCCAATAAACTTAGCTTCTTTCCCGTATTTTCGAACAGTTCGTTGTGTTTTCGATGAATTGTGAGCGCGCGACGGCTGCTCGCGAACGCGAGCAGTGACGTCGAACTCACCGAGGTGCATGCAAGATGCATGTGTTTTTGTCCTCCTCTCTCTTTTCCCTAGCTGTCCTTTCAATCCCCTCTTTTTCTTTTACAAAAGCGCTGCCACTTTGCCCCTGCCAGAAGCATTGTTCACTGCTGTTGCTGTTCATACCAGTTCTGGGAGCCGAAGTGGAAGATGAGAAGTCGAGAGACGCGGACGATGGCTGGCATTGTTGGTTTTCCAGTTTCTGGTGAGTTTGACGTCACATCCTCTAGTTCGCAGCCCTACTGCTTGACGCAACAGTTTGTGAAAAAAAACATCAAATTCATTATTTTCCCTTAGTTTCTGCTTGGAATGAAGGTTGTCTCTATCGATTTAAGGTACCAATCTATCGATTTGGCTGAATATATTGGTGGCAAAAATTTTGCTCAGTATTCCTTTAACATGCCTACACAGTGTTTTACCAGGCACAACCTAACTGTTCTGTGTGCATGCGGTCTTCCACTGCGCCAGTATTCTAACCTTGTGCCGCTCTATTCTTGTCTTGAATATTATCCAGTCTTGCACATTTAGTAGTGGGCAAAGATATCTGAAGTATTGACGTGACAGTCACTCTTTTAAATAGAGTCATCAAATTTGCATCTGTCAGGTGAAAATTTATGCTTTTGTCTGTTAGTAATCTATGGATTAAAAGCTCATCAAAGTTACCATTTTAAAAAATACAACGAAATAGATTCACATCCTCAACAAAGACACAGGACGAGTGCCTACTGCAATCTGAAATTCGGTAATTACAATAATTCACAAAATCGGCGGCAAAGGTGCGTGTTTTTTTTTTTTGAGTACCTTCTTTTTTTCTCTTTCTATTTTTTTTAAAGTAAGAGAGATAATGGCTCGCACTGCTGCTACATTTTTAGTCATTTCCACCTAAAGTGCACACTAACGTAAACCAGCTTACATAAAGTGCGGGCAAACTCATCATCCCGTATTCAGTGTGAATAGCGTCTAAGTGCCACTATAGCCGAAAGTGCAGTATTCTAGCCGCTGTACCGAAAGTATAGACGCTATGGTCCCACATACGTGCATGGAACTTCGAGTGCCATGCGTAAAACGACAAATACGCCATTTCGTCCCACTAGTTTCGCTTTCATTAACATCGCATCGCTCTACTATCATGCTGTAATTTGTTATTACAACTGCCATCTTCACCAGGTCCTGCATTCGGGCAATGAGTTAAAAGAACATCATAGATATTACGACACGTGCACTATTCATGTCGAAGCGCAATTAAAGTCGCTTCAATCAAGACCACCACCGAAAGGCAACATAGGAGTGTGAACGGTGGCCTAATGAAGTATGGGAATGTCTGAACCAACCGAACGTTGTTAAGTCACAAACACATAAGCATTATCTACACCATTCACCCGTATCACTGCAGCGAGAAATTATTGTCGTCACGTTATCGCTAACAAGCCCCACTAAGTTTCGCGGAACTGAGAACAACTCATCGACTCTGTACGCTCCATGAACAAGCATAAGAAAGGGCACATCAATTGAGAAACATTATCTTTGCTTCTACCACATGCGATCAACCTTTCAAAAAGGGCAGTCTGCCGTTGACCGACTTCGGCTCAAAATGCCCGTAAGTTGGCTTCAAAAGCATCCGCGAGGACAAACGAAGCCAACAACAAGCCAATTCGATCTTGTAGTCAGGCCATAGGTATAGCCAACGCCTCCTCTAAAAAGATGCATGCCGCATGAAAAAAAAAAACAGCTGCCACACTTTTTTTTTATTTCAAAATATTTTTGATTGATAGCGTCACTTGTGACGGACGGTGCAACAACGCAACACTTTGCATAGCCTCCGAAACAGTCATGCACAGTTGCAAGTTTCAATCAACTCTCGACGGACGCGCCCCTATGGGCCGCAGATGAAAAACGCTTAGCTGCTACGTTTCCTTCCTCCGTGGCTGGTACCGTACGCCGCCGTGATGATGGATGGATGAATAAATGGATATGACTGTACCCTTTAAATCGGGCAGTGGCTAGCGCAACCAAGCTGTAATACTTAATGAACCAAACACTAGATTTATTTTTTCCCCTAAATAGTGAGGTTGAGAATTCTTAACAGTAGAGAACTACCCCGAGTATTATCATAGACCCTTTCCTCGGCAATTTCCTGCTTGAAAGTTCGATAGATCTCTATTGCGGGTACCCGGCTGTATGTCCGTGGTGCGGCGGAAGACCGACTCTCTACCACATATCGTGGGGGTGCGATCGTAAACCAAGCGACATAACCAATTTTCTCGGCGAACCTTTAACACCTAGTATGGAGCAGTGGGAGGCACACCTCGCTAGCTCGGACCCAGGAGTGCAGCTCGCACTACTGGATCAAGTCCGGCGGGCGGCTAAGGCCAGTGGAGCCCTGGACGTAGGGCCCCAACCATAAAGGCTCTAAAACGCCCCTCTCCCTTTCCCCTTCAATAAAGTTTTACTCTCTCTCTCTATTGCGGACTTCTTAATCATGCCGATTCTCCACATATCGGTCTCAGCTACCTTCGCCTTCTTCTTAACCGATATTTTTTTTTTGTGTGGCCCCCTGCTGTTTTCCAAGTATTTACCAGTCAATTTTCTGGTTCGCTTCCTCCATTTTGTATCGACATTCTTCATTTACAAGTAGATGAATAACTTCCTAGCCCAACACTTCTCCTTCATTTCTCTCAATCGCTTCTCAAATTTTATCTTGCTGCTAGCTTCCCTGCCCTCAAATGATGTCCATCCCATATCACCTTGTACTCCTGATTTGGTGTATTCCCGTGAACTCGTAAGGCAAGCCTACCTATTCCACGTTGCTTGATTTCTAATTGTGCTTGAACTTCTGATCTCATGCACAAGACCGCATTACCGAACGTCAGACCAGCAACCATGACTCCTTACCATATTCCTCTCACAACATAATACCTATTGTATTTCCACAGTGCCCTGTTTTTCATTACCGCTGCATTCCTGTTACCTTTAGTCGACACGTATATTTCGTGTTACCTTAGGTACACGGCCCCATAGCTTATCCATGCAACCAGATATTTGTATTTATCTGTTATCTCTAGCGCGACCTCCTGTATACTAAGCTCACTACCTTCATTGTCATTAAACATTATGACTGCTGACTTTTCCTTACTGAATCTGAAATCTAACCTATCTCCCTCATTACCGCAGATGTCCACCAACCTCTGCAAATCTTTCTTGTTGTCGGCCATGAGCGCTATATTATCTGCGTACATCGATGCTGGTAGTGCCTGTTCAATAAGTAAGAAAGCGGGAGGGTGCATTGCAGTGTACGAGGCTTTCGCGTTGTTTTCGCGCCAGTAATGTTGCGTGTGGTGACTCTAATTGAACAACACGGTTTTGAACACGTCTGTGATCCCTTTTCGAGACGACAATGGTGGGCTCTTGGATAGCACTTGGCTGCGCGAATCGTGTGAAGCGGACGCAGGGCACAACTTTCGATGTGTAAGTAGGCGCGCTTCGCTCGCTCGCTAATTTTCCTCACATGTTTTCACGACTACGAATTCATTATACATACGTTTTCTCTTTTCCGTCCGGGTGCACGGACAAACTTTGACTGTTTTTTTGTGCTTTTCAGGGTTACAAAGACGTCGTAATGCGAGGCACATAATAGTGCACTCGGAGGCGAGAAGGTTAAGCACAAAAAAAATGACGACTTCTGTTCAGTACACATGTTGAAGCAGGATGCTTCAATATGAGACAGGGTAAATAACGAGACGAAGGGCTTTTAATATTACTACCGTGTTGCATCGTTTCTATGCACACTTACCAAAGCGAGTACGTGAGTGTGCCTACATAATACGATTGAGCGCTTCGTTTTTGAAAGGTAGCTATCTAGCTCCGGCTTGGCATTTCTGGGATTTTGAGTTTTTCGTATTTGCATCAGCACAACGCTCCCAATGCCAAAATTTCTGATGTGTCCTGAAATGCCTCTCTTTATGTAGGAGAAAAAGGATTGGACTCCTCTCAAAAGTCAGGGAAGTACACTTTCGCCTAAAGCGCCTCTAATTGATGGAGCTGTTGAAATTCCACCACCCCCGAACTTCACCCACAAAGTAGGGGTACAGGTAAAAAACAAAAATTGAAAGGTACGATTAACAGGTGAAAAAGGAGGGTAAGACATCGTAGCAGTACCATAGGGGCCTTTTAAAATATATTGAGGCTTCTCGGAATTTCATTGACCAGATAATGAAACTGGACGTATTATCAGATGAAGCATTGTTTTGTCCAGATATCCGGCAGCTTCAGAAACGAGTACGTGAAAAAGCAGATACACCCCCTCCCTCCATGATAAAAACAGTTTGCGCACACGCTCCACTGTCATTCATCAATGCTTTTATTTTCGCTGCATGTCCTCGCTGGTTACTTCTGCTACGAGGCAACTGTGTTAGTATATAATGGGAATTGATATCCATGAGTACCTTTTTTTTACAGCGAAATCTGTTCTGGGATCAGAACACGGGTCACTTGCAGCGCCATAATTGTCCGCAACGCTGCCACCCGTAACCATTATCGAACGAAAGAAAAAAACTGAAAAAAAAACCAATAACACAATTGAATTCGAACCCTGGTCCACGGCGTGCCTGCCTAGTATTCTACCACTAAACCACACCAGTGCTTGTATCTCGTCTCTAAACTGGCCTTTGGTAGGCTTGATGTCGGGAAATTAATCGCTTTTATATGAGTATTAAAGCGTTTTAGAACATCAAAGGACCAGCCAGGCGTCACACAATGCGAATTTGGTATTGACTGGGTCGTCCAATGCTCCAAGCTTTCAGAAATCCTAATCTTGATCACCTATTAACTGTGCCGCATAACCACTTCAGGAATATTTTCTTCAGCGTCGTCAGCCCCTACACAAAAATTGCACAAACTTTTCAACAAGAGTGTAACGGATACCGCGTATGCTTCTCCAAATAACGATGAAGGATAGCATAGCGAATGCTGGCCTGCTACACAGATTTTATTATTATTTATGGTGCTGTAGGTACACAGCAGTGTGCTTGTAGCATCCTAAAGAGTCTTTAGAAAAGGCTCTGAAAGGTCGCTCTACTAGCTTTCGCTGTGACTGTGCGGCGCGTTCCACGCAGGCCTGGCGTGTTTTTAACACGATTAAAACGCTAAATGTCAAATAAAAAATGAAGCATATGTGCATTAACACTTCCAGGTACCCTCGCTACCTAAAAATAATAAACAGGTGCTTTAGTAGCTATAACAAAACGCATGCATGGTTGCAAGCGCCCACAGCATTACAGCGCTGCATGGCAGGCGCAGCCTTCTTCTGCCCTGAGCAATATGGCCGCCACAGCTTCACTTCAATACATCGGCTCGCATGCGGGACCACTACTCCAGAAGATTGAGTATAAACTCCTTAAGCCCAGTCACGGTTTCCTTCCTCCGTGAGCCCAGTCCACTTCCCGGATGGATGCATGTGGCTGTATCCTTTAGATCGGGCGGCGGCTAACGCCACCTAGCCATAATACTTAGTCAACTAACCATTAGATTTATCTTTTTTTCTTTAAATGGTGAGGTTGAGGATTCGTAATTTGCAGTGAATGGTTTATTTTCATCCGTGCCTTGACTTTAGCCACCAATCAGATAAACTCCTTCTAGTTGTTTCTACCCGCTTAAAGTCTACCCTCTCTGTCTCTAAACCCCAGTGCTTTGAAAATCTCTTCGTCATCATCCTAAACTACAGGGTAAAGCCCTTTACAGAACATTATCAAGTGTTCGGCAATTTCTTCTTCCTCTCCACACGCACTGCATACTGTGTCTACCCCTTCGTATGTGGCCCGATATGTCTTGGTTCGCAATACTCCCGTCCTGGCATCAAACAGTAGAGAACTACCCCGATTATTATCATAGTGTCGGTCGTGAGCGCCACCGCGTGGAGCCTGCTTAAAACTTAAGGCAGGCCAACTCCACTGGGAGCGCGAGCCATTCCTCAGGCATCTTTCTAGAGGAGGCGTTGTTATAGCGCGAGAACAAAACGACGACACAGAGACAAGAAGGACACGAAGGACACTCTCTGTCTCTGTGTCGTCGTTTTGTTCTCGCGCAATAACTATCGTCATGCCATACCAACTAGCCAAGGCTGCCACACTCCTGTAGTAAGTTCGTGAAATGGTTTTGCGCGCACTTTGAGAAGGGGCACCGTATCATTCATTCGCCTCTACAAAGGATACTCCAGCAATGTCGTGTAAACGACGTTCACTGAGGCTCGACGAAAAGCTCAAGATACTGAAATTCGTTGACGAGAACCCGACAAGCAAGCGGCGAGTGCTGGCTCGGCAACTGGACATTCCCGTGTACAGGCTAGCTGGTTACCGTGGTTGGGAAGCGCGAACGTATCGAGGCCGATGTCCAATGCTTCGGCCAGGCCTGCCGTGCGACGAAGTCGGGGCAACACAAGAACCTCGAGGACTTCATGCGAACCTGGTTGAGCAGCGTGGCTGAAGCGCCCACCGCGCAGGAAGTGCGAGAGACTGCCCAAGCCGTGGCTCTCAGCATGTGCACCGATGACTTCACAGTGAGCAATGGCTGGCTGGGGCACTTCAGGAAACGCCCCGGCTTAGGTCGCTGCAAGCGGCTGTCTTCGGCGAAGCAGCGAGCCGCCGTCTCCAGCGAAAGAACCCGGAGGGAACCAGAGGACTTCCTCGCGTACCTTAAGGTACGCGAGAAAGTCCTGCTCCCTGGCGTCAATTGACGCCAGAGAGCAGTACCATCCGCGCGACGTCTACGTCATCGGCTGGACTCAACTCTACTATGCGCTCCTTCTTTCCGACCTCGTAAAGCCTGATTCGGACGGGGATTCCTGGTCGCCAACCACGCGGCGGTGGTCAGGCAGCGTGTCGGCGTAATTCTGGGCATAAACGAAGACTGCTCGGACAAGCTGGCTCCATGGGTCGTGGGACGCCGCATTGACCCGAAGAACCTACGAAATGTCTGCAGCCCACCTTGCGTGTACCTTTCCAGCACGGAGGACCTCTCGCGGATGCCTGTGGGCGCATTAGAGCAGTACCTGGATGTCTTAGACAGACGCATGCGTGCCGAGAAACGCGTGGCCGCCGTCTTCCTGACCCCAGATGTGGCGGAAGCCGTCAGTAGCGACTTCAAGAACATTCGCCTGTTCTCGCTCAGATGCTCAAGCATGAGCAACCGGAATTCGTCAGACGTGAGCATACTGAAACATTTCAAGCAACTCTATCGAACCTTCCTGTTAAGGAGGTTCACCGTTCTGAACGGTCAGCCGAAGGAGGCGAGGCCTACGCTCCTTTCCGCCATGTCCTTGATCACCATGTCGTGGGACTGTCTGAAGCAGGACATCATTAGGACCGCATTCAAAGATTGGGGCTTCCATGGTTGCATCCTGTCTCACTCGGCTGCTGCTAAACCAAAACAAGGTGACGCGGCAGGACATCCAGTGGACACTGGGGACGTTCTGCTGGACAGCTTTGTCTGGACGGATGAAGAGCCTGTGCTGAAGGATGTGGTAGTAAAGCTGGAGCCTCGTGACACTGTCGACGAGACAGAAGAGCGGCACGCAGGTGATAACGGTCAAACGCAACGAGTCGTGTCAAACCGCAATGCTTTAAAGGCACTCGACACTATCCGTTTTTTTTTATTTGTCATAACGACTGTGGCGAACAAGTGTTAAATATTTTCACACTCTCGAGAGCGCATTCTACAAAGCATTTTCTAAGTGAGTCTGTGAGCGCTGAAGAAACCGAACTTTTGTTAAAGTACGAGTTGGAAGCACAGGGCAGCATCAATATAAGACATGGTTAAATAGCATTGGGGTTCGCATTCTTCACAAGCTCATTGTGTCAGTATGTTGTGTGATGTTCAGAAATAGGCAAAGTATGCCCCACAGCTTCATAAACAAAATATTTTCTGATTGTTCATATCTAGCGGTGATCAAAAAGGCTGTGGTAGATTGAAAGATTTACTTTAAGCATAGCAATATGCATCTTTACAAACAGCATGTTAACGGAGAAGCAGCAGCATTTGTCACGCAAATGTGTGGCATTCTGGCGTAAAAGAAAATACTACTCTCGCAGCTGAAATCTACATGTCTAGCAGTTCAATGCAGATGTGATCAAGATGTAACGGTCATTCATTCAGCCACTCACACCAGAACAAGGAAATGTTTGCTGCCTATGAATTCCATCTGTAGCTGGCACCTTTTAATAAATTGTTGCTTTGTCTCAACTTGATTTGACTCACTATTGCATAGCTGTCTTGTCAAGCACAAGTTGCTGCAAAAGAAACTGAGCTTATATATTTGTAGGTGTTTCTTTTTTAATTTGCTATAGCTACGTGCAGGGACATTAATATCATTACCAGGTTTTCCAGTGCAAGCTAACACATTTAGAAATTCTAGCTGCTATTGGCTTTGCATGGAAACAACGGAATCTTCGAAGTGAATGAAAATTCAGACAGAAATTGAGTTCCTCAATACTGGTGTGAGGAAATAATTGCCATTGCGAATTACAGTCCGCTGTTGTGCATCATTTCATGGCACTGCTGTAACTTTTGTAGTGCAAGCTACATTGGCCTTATTGCCATTTTGCTGCGGTTCATGGCCACACTGAGAGCTGAGCCATGGCCTAGCAACCACCTCAGCTGGCAGCGCCACTCAACGTGCCATCTGGCATAACGACAGAGGAGGAGCCAGTAAAACGGCATTTGAAAGTCGGTGTTGTGTACCTGTGTGTGTAGAACCCTGACCATGTTCAGTCGCACTGTGACTGTTCAAACTTAACAAAGGAGAATCTTCTATCCTGTTTCCTTCTTTTTCCATCTAAAGGGGTTTAGCATGAACCAAATAGCCCAACAACACGTTCTCGTGACCAGCGTTGCATCATACATACAGAGAAAGCGGCTTGGTTGGATTCATCGGTAGATATGAAAAGTGAGTCGCAGTGACGGAATGAAGCCAAGCTTGTCGTCTGAACAAAGCCGAAAAGAGGCAACAAGCTAGATTATCAAGGTGGAGATGGATGCGATAAACAATGACTCGAATCGTACCTCTCGTTATGTACACCCAGACAAGACTGAGTTGAGCAGCAGCCAATTTTTTTCTTATATAGGGTACATTTAAACAGAAAATTAAAAAAAGCGATACTGAAAGATAATGAGAGCACAAGTGCCACTCCCTCTCTCCTCCCCTTCGTTAAAAATAATTCAACAAGATTTGGAGGGGTGGCCCTTAGTTGGTCCAGATCAAAATTTCATATGGCAGAGGATGAGCCACTAAAAATTTAAAAATGCTCACCCATGATTTTAATGAAGGGCTCTATTGAGTTGGCATGGATTCACAATTTCGAAAATGGTGAAGTCACGGGAGGAAAGTGTATAAGACGTTTGCTCCGTCATTGTCTTAAATTTCAAGTTTTGAGAACAAAAGGGGGAGAGGGGCGCTGGCTCGGGATTCAACGGCAACATTTAACAATTAAAAGTTAGCTTAGTAACATTTTACGGTTCTATACCTAGTTCTACAAATAGACATAACATTGGAAAATTCTTACTGTAGTGCACTGTGTCAATCACAAGAATATCATTTAAATTACATCTGTTTCTAAAGTATGGAGCAGCTCTTGTGTTTAGCCACAATTTTTGAGACAGCAAAATTTGGTGATCACTTTCTTTTCTAGTAGAAAACGTCCTGTTGTACAATCAGTGCAACTAGGGCAGGTTGGCGCATAACTATGAAAGAAAAGCGCATAAGAACCGTTTGCGAAAGATGGAGATGTAGACAG
Source organism: Rhipicephalus microplus (assembly GCF_013339725.1). NCBI lineage: Eukaryota > Metazoa > Arthropoda > Arachnida > Ixodida > Ixodidae > Rhipicephalus > Rhipicephalus microplus. The sequence continues at coordinate 4,419 of NW_023608616.1, read as the reverse complement.
CACAAGTAAACTTCAACCGGCGTTCAGTTTGGAACAGGCAAGAATAGATCATGCCATAAATTGCAGTGATCTCACGCATCATGCTTATATAATGAAAGTACTAAAAACCCTTGTTATCACAAAGACCAGTGGGTGTCACTGCTGTCGACGCATGTAATATTCTCGGCTCGATAGTATCACTCCTGTTTCTTTATAGATGAAAGGCTTTTATAATTTTCTGATATCGCCAGGATGCTTGAGATCATGGTGATTTGTGGTAGGATATATTCTTCTGCATTCCACAATGAGTGTGGTTTAAAATTGATGTTTGTGCTGTATACATTTCTGGTCTTTTGTATCCACAACTTATGTGCTACCCAGTTGATGTTCTACAAGTATAATCGTAAAGCAGTTTGTGGGTGTGCTACATTCATTTAGGAGCTAATATAAAAAATTTTAATATTGCAAGTTAAAAGAGGAAAAGCATACATGAAATCCTAAGTGGTGGAAAGGTAATTGTTGCTTTAAAGGTGGTTGTAGTAATACCATGCTTGGTTCTATATAGCTCGAGGCTATAACGAGTATTTGCCCCTGAGATAAACCATAATAAGCTCGGTTAGCCACCTTATATACGAAGTCTCTCTCTTGACGGGAAGGGTACCAAAATCTTAGAAGAACGCCAACATCGTTTCAGTTCATAAAAAAAAGGCATCAAGCAGTTGACAAATTAAATACTTATACTGTCCGTTCGCTACAAACTATTAACAAAAATAATAGCTAATATAATTAAGGCAACATTAGAGTTCAATTACCAAAGGACCAATCAGGATATTGTATTGGCTGCTCCACAATAGACCATATTCATCCTGTAATAAAAAATGCGCAGAATACAACCAACCCCTATACACAGCTTTCATAGATTACGAGGAGTTTCACTCAGTTGAGACATCAGCACTAATTCTGGCACTACGGAATCAGGGCATCGACGAGCCATACATAAACATACTGGAAGAAATATACAGTAGATCCACAGCCAACATAGTTCTCCATAAAGAAAGGGACAGAATCCCCATAAAGGAGGGTGTAAGGTAGGGAGACACGATCTTTCCAATGCTATTCACAACGTGTTCACAGGATCGGCAAAGAAGCACACTAGCTGAGGTTAGGCCAAGACATGCTGACTGCAGAATGTTCAGCTCGTCTATTGAGCTATGTATCTAGCTCTCATTTTTCCCCAAGTTGACACAAGTTCCAAACACAAACATATACCAGCCCCCACTGAAGTGGTTGTTAAAATACGGCTCATATTGGAAGCTTGGTATGGTTCTATACGCATTCATACAGGCGTGTTTGTTTTTTTTAGCGAGTGTCCATTTTTTTTTATTTTCGTGCACTGAAAAGACTTGCCAGTATGAATAGATCATAGAGGCGCCAAAATTGCGAAGACAAAAGAAGGTACAAAGCCGTTATGCATGTCAGGCGAAATCCATTCGCGTCAGCATTATCGCTTTTTAAAAAAGCACGCGGCTAGCACGTGCTTCAAGTTTAAGAGTATTTCATAACACGGTCATTTAAATGAGGGGTGACTACTTATAATCCCAGGATTAATTTCTGACATATATCTGATAAAGTGGATGCTATGAGAACAGTCACCATGACCCAATCGGTGGTAGAACATCGATCACGTAATTTGAAAGCAGTAGGTTCGGTCGCTGCCATCTCGAACTTGCCTTTTCGTCCAATCTGGTTTAAACAATCCCGCATGAAAGAACACCTGGAAAACTGCTCCTCCGCATTCGAGCAAATTTTAATCTAGGCTTTTAGACATCTCAGTTGTCGTATATATGTATGCAATGTAAGTAGCAGTATATATACATGAACAGGGACGTTTTGAACCGAATCGAATATGAATATCTATTGAATATTAGTCGAACAGTTTTCGAAAGGCTTAACGTTCTGCAACATTGTATTTCAAACAAATACCCACAGTATTTAACAACGTAACATATTACGTCAGACTTAAGCACCGAAGATGCCAAATTTATGTAAAGTGAAATAAGCTCGTGTACCGCATGCAGCGACCAGAGCCTTCGAGGCTCTAACCGCTTATATGCGTGTGTTTCGACACATTTGTTAAGTGTAAGTTGAATAACACACTTACTTCAGTACTGGAGGTGTTACTTCGTCACCATCTTCTGAGAAACGCTATAAGACCTAAAAGTTATTTCATGAATGAACATCATAAATTTCACGTTGGTAAGTGGAATGAGGATGGTCCCTTCGGTGACGGTAGAGTTTAGAGCAAAAGTTCATTCATCTATTGGCGAGTGTAGCACTTCGATATTCCCATGAAAGCTTGAATTACGTGCGCCTTGGTAATTCACGTACTAAAATTTGCACTTCCAACGTGTTGATCCTTTCGGGTTTTTCCATCGGTAACGAATATTTGAAAGTTATTAGTAAAAGAATATTCGGCATTTCAAGTATTCGCCATTTCATACCACTACCAAATCGAATATAACGCTGTTCGATTGGTTATTCGAAACTTTCGAATATTCGCACACCGCTTAATGTATGGCGTTGGTTAGATTTTTCGATACGTGGGAACACTGACACTGCAAATTTATCAGTATTCCCAGTATCAATTAACTGGTAGCACAGCAACATCATCGTTTCGCCAGCGTGCTGGACGATTAGTTCAGTCTCGCTCTGTATCGTATGTCTACAAGTACAAAAACTATTCTATAGGTATGCATTTATTCTACAGTTATTCCATGAAGGACCTAGTGAAATTTCGCACGGCTGGTTTTACTTTCACGGTGGTCTTGTAGATATTGTGATATTGTGTGCATATACAATATAGTAAATCGACTTCTCACCCAAGGTCGCAGAATAGAATCCCGGCCACGCCGGACGCATTTTCGATGGTGGCGAAATGCTATTGGTCGGTGTATACTTATATGTTTAAACAGATAGTCAAAATTCCGGACCACTTCCCGGCAGCGTCTCACGATCAGATCGCTCTTTTTGGCTCGTAAGACCCCAGAAATTATAACCTTCATGAGCTTCATCACGCAGTGGACGTTCTGAAACAATCATATAGCTTAATTATTGGGTTTAATGAAAACACTAAGACTGTTTTTCTCAGTCTATGGCAGGTAAAGTGCGCCGCTCATCTGCGTGTGAATTTTATATCCAGGAGAGCACACTGCCGTGCGCGTGTTTTATTTATACAATTCCACGTTCCTGTATTAGTAAACCGGCGAAATGGTTTTTGCTCCGGTTTAATTATACCTAAATGGTAATCTTCCTCCCATTCTTCCTTTGTTACCAATCCTCTTCTACCTGCCCGCCTCATCAAGGTACGTTGTTAATGCTTAAAGAAAAGTTTCTTGTCTTCTTCCCCAGCTTCCCTGAACGATGTTTGCGGAGTATTAATCTGCTCTCGTGGTGGTAAAGCAATGCACGCATACAGATACGTTTGCCTATACACTTGAACAAACACCACAAATCCGTCTACTCGATATAAACAAGGATTCCCGCATGTTGTTACCCACGAGTTATTCGCCAAAGGCTTAGTTTCACGTAAACCAGTGGGATCTCAACGGACGAGTGGTTTAGAGAGCTTTGTAGTTGCCTTAATCTAACCAAATCTAGTCACAGTGTACGCATGCATCAGCCGTTTTTCTGACGGGATGTTGTACACCGCACTTCTTTCTTATTGCGTGTCTACAGCGGTAGATGTGTTTTCGCGGACCCAAGTACTGGGTTAGTGCCCGTCGCAGAAAACCCGGTGCGCTTCAAGAAGACATTTACAAAAATATTAAAAGCAGTGAAGCGCGCAACGCCAGAGGTTTATTCGAACATGGGTCCCGTGGAGAGGCAGTAGAACATGAATCCTTAATCCTCTCATGCTTAACCTTCCAATAGTTTGTTTTCTTCACTGCGAGTAAACAAAACAAAAAAATCACAGCATATCCACGAGTGAATAATAGTTAGTGGTACGAAACGTCCATCCGTCCGTGTGTCGTCCGTCCGTGCATGCGTTCGATCACGTTTGAGAATGCAGATGACGTGCGGCTAACATCGACGAGACGCAAGCCAAGGAAGCCGAGTGCAAGTTTTGTCAACGCGCCCGCCGCACTGCTTCGTCGATGCCTCACCAACAATCCGCCACGTACGGCGACAATGCAGGAAACTGAGAGAGGCACTCGTCCTCCGCGCACTCAGGCAAAGTGCACGCAGCAGCTAGTCGGAGAGTAGTGGAACTTCGGAGAGTAGTGGCAGAATAACGCCATCTAGGATATAAGACGAGAAATGGTCATCCACTTCTCTTGCCTTATTTCTCGTCTCTTTTTCTCTCGGTTACGCGTGAGTAGTGACAAGGTCAGACTGAAAGGAGCTTAGCCCCTGAAAAAAATCACAGTTTCAACACATGAG
>NW_023608615.1:17500-26881 GCF_013339725.1 Rhipicephalus microplus | reverse complement strand
ATCGAGAACTGTTTACTATTAGCCTCTTACTATAAATTTGTGTACGTACAATTCTTCCTAGAAATCACACAGTCTTTTTGTTGAGTTAACGTATATAATATCTGTCGCATTTTAATTATCTGAGTAGTAATGGCATGGTTTCTTATTCAAGAATCTGCGTATTTCTACACATGCCTTTTCTTATGTGTGAAAAATTTAACTACACCATTACAATAATTAGGCCTTACAGACAGGTCTATAAGCGTCCATGTTTTTCTAACGATGTTTTATGAACTTTTATGTAACGTGTAAAAGTGTCGCTACTTTTTTGACTAATAGTGTTTTATAACGTATGTACATTACTCCTCCTGTGTGTCTTACTGATTAGGATGATTGAAGGCACCCTGTCAGCAATAATTTGCTGCTTTGCCTACTCTGTCCCTTACATGTCGGTGTTTACTATGAAGCTCATTTATGATTAAATAATTGAATAAAAAAATAACGGTACCTTATACATATTTGCCTAAGAATAAATGCATAAAATAAGCAGTGCTGTCAAAAGCCACCCTGGTGCATCTGAACCGCTTGATATGGCATCATCTTAACGCACATCATATTCCCAGATCTTATTGGCTTACGAGTTTTTGGCGAGTGGTAGTAGTTACCTTTCTATTATGGTGGAACTGTAATTTATCATCTGGGCACTGTAAGAGTTAGTAAACCTAATCATAATGACTCAGCCTGTCACAATCGGTGAATGTTTAAGCTTTCTCATGTGACACGCTAGAAAACGTGACTTCCTACTTTGGCAGGAGATTGTTGTGCCTTATTTCGACAGACTCAAAGAAGACTAAGGCAAATTATATTTCGTTGCTAATCTTTGAACAGTATTTTAACCATTGTACATATATACGAAAATAGTAAGTTATAAAAATCTGAGTTCGAGAAGTTCATTAAACGCCCGAGTTTGCGACTGCTCAGCGCTACAACGTGTGCTGCCCTAAAGTAAAGCTATGTATGCATGGTAGAACCACGACGACATGTTTTTGATGGTAACGCAAAGAAAAAAAAAGAAGGTATGAAGTGATCAACGGGAATGACAGAGGAATTGGAGCAGATCCAATCATAGAGTCCTATAATTGCGCTAGAGGGAACTTTGGCGATAATGCCTATAAGAGCTTCAACGCATGACAATTAAGCCAGGATGGTAAACGACGAATATTACACGAATTTGCCTAAACCTTTTTTTTTCGGCTTCATTTGGGTCGGTGAAGCCTGGAGCTGCTTTCAAACATTACGAATTTCAGCAACGTTTTAGTAGTTCTACATCCCCAACTTCAATACTTAGGCTCACCAATTGAAATCGGCTCAGCAAGTTTACAATGATCCGTTCTTTCAGCCGAAACAAAAGCCAACGCACAACAATAAACGAAGTGACAAGTGAGTTCGTAGCCGCAAGTACGTAGGTTAAGCAAATCCGAGAAATACCTGTCCTTCCCATGCTGCCTCAACGATCGCAGCGCCAGAGTTCCCTCTGGTTAATGGTGCCAAACATTACGGAAGGAAAAAGCGCTCAATTTTATTTCATGCCTGTGCCTTGAAGAAATTGTGCAGTCTGCTGATGCGTTTTCTTACGCCTGTTTAGCACAAGGCTCGCCTATTGCCAGGCTGTTTGCCAACTCTACGTGCTGGAAGCGTGGAACAACTAAGGTGAACCCACATGAACACGAACATCAAAGGGGACAGTAGATAGCTACAGGGGGGTCCAAAAGTCCCCAGTCCACACTGCCATCGGATACACGGAATAAGCCGTTTAAAGAATTCAGCCTATCTCACGTACCTGGGAATCGACGTTATGCGAAGCATGCGGAGGGAAGGGGACCATGATGCAATTTTTTAAATTGAGCGACAGGTCATAAATTGACGCTAAGTATATTAACAAATGTTGCACGTACAGACATATGTTGAACTGTTGCAGATGTTTATATAACCAGTTGTCGGCCCTTACGCAACGATGCCAACTGAAAAATGCGCATTAGTAACACCAGGAGCTGATATGAAGCGCTTACGCTCGCAAACATGCTGGCCCTGGACACTGCTACATAAATTAACTTCAGCGCATGGCAACTAACCACAATTGATGTCAACCCGGCGTGACGGCTGTATCAAAGGAGTACGTACATATTTAGTGTTTATAAAATTGGGTTGGAAGCACTGCAACCATTATTTACGTTTGACAAAGATATAGCGTCTATTTGAAAAGTAGTTCCGACACTTGGCGTAGCTCTGTGATAAAATGCTTCATTGCCACGCAGAATGCTTGGGTTTGATTCCAGCTGACACCCTGACATTTATTTTTTGCAATCGTCGGGTCGACGCTACCAATGTCGGGTATTTCTGAACGCTCGTGCGTTAAAATTTCCCATGTGTGTTCTCGACGTGGCACATACCAGCCTGTGCGTATGTGGCACTCTCTGGCGGGAAATGTTTGATGACGTACGCAACAGAATTGTGACGTTATTCATGTCTTGATCAGCGCATCATATTGCCGCGAGAGGAAACGATAGGCAGGAACTCGAAGTGGAGGACTGTTTACTCAGCCACAGCTGCCATTCACTTTTTCGCTCTCGTCTTCTGCTACCAACACAGCGTGGCATTACCCTCTCCCCAAAGAAAAAAAAAGAAGCATCGCATGAATGCCCCGGCTCCGAAAAACAACGAAAGGCAGTCAGAAATGTCTGTGTCCATTGAAAAGAAAAAGGACGAGATTAAAAATAAAGAAGCAAGAAAGTAATGTGCAATTGTCTTGAAGGCTCTTGCCACATCACAAAGTTCTTGACTTGCAGTCAACGCGAATAGTACGGCTTCATCCTGGAGACGTGAACCACATCTTAGGAACGTGGTCTACAAGAATGGTGCGATGTGTCTGCTGGGACAACTTCGTAGTTCACTTCGCCGAGGCGATGAAGAACTCGGTATGGTCCGAAGTAACGACCTAACAATTTTTCTAAGCGTCCACGTTGACGTATAGGAGTCCAAACCCAGACTAAGTCACCGGGTTCGTATATTACTGCTCTGTGGTGGGTGTTGTACCGGCGAGCATATTGATTTTGCCGCGATAAAATGCGAAAGCGCGCCAGCTGCCGGGCGTCTTCGGCACGCTGAACAAATACATCTGCGTTCGGGGTAATTGTGTCCGGCAGAGTTGGTTGCAGCATAGTGTCAAGCATTGTAGTGACGTCGCGGCCGTAAACCGGACGAAAAGGAGCAAAACCGGTGGTTTCTTGCAAATCCGTATTGTAGGCAAATGTTATATACGGGCGGATTTCATCCCAATTCTTCTGATGCTTGGCGACATACATCGAAAGCTTATCTGCAATCGTTTGGTTAAGGCGTTCGGTTAACCCGTTTGTCTGCGGGTGGTACTCAGTTGCTGTTCGGTGCGTCGTGCCGCTCAGCAACAGTATCTGTCGGAGCAACTGTGCCGTAAAAGCAGTATCACGATCTGTGATGACGGCAGCGGGAGCACCGCGGCGGAGAACGATGTTCTTGATGAAAAAGTCAGCTACGTCGGAAGCAGTTGCTCGCTGGGCGGCTTGTGTTTCGCAGTATCTGGTCAAGTAGTCGGTGGCAACCACAATCCAGCGGTTACCAGCCGTAGACTTCGCAAATGAGCCGAGTAAATCCATCCCGACCTTTTCAAAAGGTGCGTGAGGGGGTCGCAAAGGCTGAAGAAGACCGGCTGGTTTCGTCATTGGAGTTTTGCGGCGCTGACAGGCTGTGCATGTCTTGACGTACTGCCGGACGGTTTTCGTAAGTTTCCGCCAATAGTAGTTGTCCTTGATCCGCGCCAGAGTACGCGAGAAGCCAAGATGCCCTGACGATGGCTCGTCGTGACAAGCACGCAAAATATCATCGCGGAGAGCAGTAGGAACGACGAGGAGGTAAATAGTTTTCGTTGAATGAAAGTTGCGCTTGTAGAGGATGCCTATGCGTAGACAGAAAGATGACAAATCACGTATGAACTGACGTGGGGGTTGTGGGCGACGTCCCTCAAGGTATTAGATCAGTGGTTGTAATTCTAAGTCTTCGCGTTGCTGCTCAGCCACGTTCAATGATGCGATAATAGCAAGGCAGCTGAAGTCTTCATCATTGTCTTCTTCAGCGACCTCGACGGGTGCGCGGGAAAGATAGTCAGAGTCGGTGTGTTTCTGGCCCGACTTGTAAACCATCGTTATATCGAATTCTTGTAACCAAAGGCACCATCTTGCGAGACTGCTCGAAGGATCTTTCAGATACGCTAGCCAGCAGAGAGATTGGTGGCCACTGACGATTCGGAAGGGGCGTCCGTACAAGTAGGGCCTGAATTTCGTGTTGGCCCATACAACCACCAGACATTCTTTTTCAGTCGTCGAGTAGTTCTTCTCCGCAGATGACAACGTGCGGCTAGCGTAGGCGACGACGCGTTCCACGCCATCTTGATATTGCACGAGAATAGCTCCGAGGCCAAGGTTGCTCGCGTCAATGGGGAATTCTGTGTCTGCTTCGGTGTCGAAGTGACCAAGAATCGGTGGCATTTGTAGGCGTTGTTGAAGGTCGTGGAAAGCGCCGGATTGTTTGGGGCCCCAGACGAAGGCGATGTCACCCTTGACGAGTTGTTGTAGAGGATTGGCGATTTTCGAAAAGTTCAGCACGAAGCGGCGGTAATAAGCTTAATGTCCCAGAAAGTGGCGTACATCATGCTTTGTTTTCGGTATCGGGGACAAAGCAGCTGCCATAGCCTTGTCAGGATCGGGGCGAACACCCCTGCTGCTGATAATGTGGCCAAGGTATTTCAGTTCCTCATATCCAAAATAACAGTTTTCCGGTTTCAGAGACAGGCCGGCAGTGCGAATAGCCAGAAAAACCGCCTCATGCCGCTCAATGTGCTGTTCAAAAGTCGTAGAAAAAACGACTACGTCCTCTAAATACACTAAACAAGAGTACCACTTCAAGCCACATAAAACTGTGTCCATCATTCGTTCGAACGTGGCTGAAGCGGAGCACAGGCCAAAAGGGAGAACTTTAAATTCATAGAGACCGTCCGGTGCAATAAACGCTGTTTTTCTCGGTCCCGTTCATCTACTCCAATCTGCCAATATCCGCTACGGAGATCCATTGAAGAGAATTAACGGGCGTGTCGCAGGCGATCCAAGGAGCAATCAATACGAGGAAGAAGATATACGTCTTTTTTCGTTATCTTGTTCAGTTTGTGGTAGTCGACGCAGAATCGTAATGAATCATCTTTCTTTTTAACCAGAACAATTGGTGACGCCCAAGGACTAGTCGATGGTTGAATTACGTCGTCGGCTAGCGTTTGTTTCACTTGATGACGGATAGCATCTTGCTCCTTCTGCGACACGCAGTAAGCATGTTGGCGCACGGGTTGCACGTAGGGCTCAGTGATAATTCTGTGCTTCATTAGAGCAGTCTGCCGGACTTGCGAAGTAGTGGCAAAACAGTCATTAAAGGATGAGAGAAGACTGAGGAGCCTTGCCCTCTTAGGTTGTTCTAACTGGCGATTGACGTTGAGGCGACTAGTCACGTCAGTATCACAGCTGTTCTCAGTCAAGATCGTCGTAATCAAACAGAAGGCGTCCAAATCATCCAATGCCTCCAATTAGGCTATGGTTTTGCGTTTCGCAGAATGCCTGTGTTCGCCACCGAAGTTCGTAACTAAAACCATAGTCTGGCCATTTCGGAGTTGAATGAAACTTCGAGCAATGGCCACTTCCTGATCAAGCAATAACGTCAGGTTGCTTTCGGCGATGCCCGTAATCGACTGCTCCCGTGGACACTCAACAAGAACATACTACTGCGAGGTGGCAACGTGACGCAATCATCGACTACGCGTAAGGCCACGCCACGATGTTCGTTCTCGATGTCGGAATCTGGAGAAACACAGTTAACAAAACTGACGAACAAATCACGCAGATTAATTATCGCTCCATACTCTTGCAGAAAATCCATGCCCAAAATGACCGGCTGAGAACAATTGTGCAGTACAAGGAATGATGCTACAAAAGCCGATGCACAAATCTCAAGCCTGGTGATGCACCTTCTTATAGGGGGTACGAGGTGTCCTCCAGTGGTGATTAGTTGAGGGCCGTCCCACGTTGTCAGTACCTTGTGTAGACGGGAGGCCAATGAAGCACTCATCACCGAGTAATCAGCTCCCATGTCGAGAAGCGCAGTCACTGGATAACAGTCGACGGAAACGGTAAAGGCAGCGGACGTTCTGTTGGCGGTTTCACAAACAGGCTTTAACGGCACGTCGTAAGGCAGCGGCGGAGGGCATTTGTCGGTTCACGTGACAGCGGCCTCACCTCCGGAGGTCGCCGTTTTCAGTTTCCTCGGCGTGGCCTTGCGCCACTGACACCAGGGGACCCAAAGGCGGGTCGGGCACGGTGCGTTGATGTGGACGGACGGGGTGATGGTGACCGTGACTGTCGTCGTGGCGGAACAGGTGCGTGATTACTACCCTCCATGTAATCCGCAATTTCTTGTGGGCGTTTACTACAGCGTGGACAACGTGCATCTGGGTAGAATCTACGTAGGCCTATTCGTCGGTAGTAACAGTCGCGGTACATGTGTCCAACTTCGCCACAATGGTAGCACAAAGGACGATTGTCGGGTGCTCGCCAGACGGTGGACTTCCGCGGGCCAGGACGAAAATCAGCCTGAGAAGGCAGGCGATGGGCTGGGCTTGGAAAGCGTCTTGGGGTCCCAGCAGGTGGATGAGCAAAATGTGCCGTCGACGGCGTAGAGACGCGTAGGGCATCCGCGTAGGAAAGCCTGGATGGTTCGACTTGTGATGGCGGTGGGGAGTGAACGAATTGCTTGATTTTGTTACGAACGACGTCCGTAAGAGCAGCGCTACTGGGAGGGGACGCTGCATGAAAATTCCGAAGTTCTTCGCGTACAACTTGCCGTATGAGTTCTGTGAGGACCTTCCTGTTATCACCTCCTGGTACAAGCGAGCACGCAGCGGACACGGCCGTCTGACGCTGATGCTGCGACACCCGCTGCCGAAGCATGCGCTTCATAATTGTGGCCTTACGTATGAACTCGGACACAGTCGTAGGAGGGTTGCGCGCAAGGCCCGCGAGAAGTTGCTCCTTTACGCCTCGCATTAAGAGGCGCACTGTCTTGTCTTCTGGCATATAAGAGTCAGCGCGTCGAAACAATCGTGACATTTCTTCGACAAACATGGCGATTCTCTTGTTCGGCATTTGAAACCGCGAAGAAAGTGCCTGCTCCGCTCTCTCTATCCGTTCGGGGTTACTGAACGCCTCGCGAAGCTGCCAATGGAATTCCTGCCAACTTGTGAATGAAGTTTCGTGGTTCTCATACGACACTCTTGCCGCGTCTAACAGGGAGATATACACGTTCTTCAACTTACGGCGATTGTCCCAGTCGTTGATGGCAGCGACCCGGTCGAAATGGTCAAGCCAGTCTTCGGCGTCTTCACCGGCATCACCATGGAATAGGTTGGGTGTGCGAGGCGTGTTGATGACACAGGGTACTCTAGCGAGTAGGTCATGCTCGGTTTGGGCTGCGGATATGGCAAACATTGTCCTCATGGAACTTGCCAAGAGGTCGTACTGTGGTGGTAGTCCTTGAAGGCGGCGGCTGCTTCGATAGATATCAGCAGACCCTGGTGCACTGGCGGTGGTTGCTTCTGGTTCAGGACCAGCAGGCATAAGACGTATTTGCTAGATGTTTCAGCGTGCGAACAAAGGAAAATGGACAGGGTAGACAGAAAGAGGGCTGTCTGTCTACCCTGTCCTATTTCCTTTGTTCGCGCGCTGAAACATCTTGCAAATATGACTACGCACCAACTAGCCCAAGCTTCCACTCTTATGTGAGGCATAAGACGTTGCAGTACAGTACCCGTCCGCAAGTCTGTCGCGAGAGGAAACGATAGGCAGGAACTTGAAGTGGACTGTTTACTCAGCCACAGCTGCCATTCACTTCTTCGCTCTCGTCTTCTGCTACCAACTCAGTGAGGCAATATTAATCAAACCATCTTACGCTCCCATGCTAGTTTTGGTTCACGCCAAGTCAAGGAGGTAACCACGAGAGCACCCAAACGGAAGCAGCTAGATAGATAGATAGGTACGCTTAAAGTCGCCGAAGTTCACTAAGAAATGTTTCGCATAACTCCCACAAACGAACCATCCGTAATGTTTCAAGTTTTCAATTGGGCTTACGTTCTATTAGCAAATTCGTCTTAATATGAAATAGCTAATGGCGCTCATAAATCATATTTGCGCACGCCTAAAGCTGTGTAAATGTGCTCAATTTGTCTAAGTAATCGTTACAAAAAATGTATCATCTCTCCTGCAGTAATGCCACTAAATCTGTATTGCGTTTTCTGTATGTGTGAAGAGTAAGAAACTTCGTAACAATTTTATCAACTTGGCCCTCACTATCTGGCTATCAAGTAATTGGTGAATGTTGAATAACCATTTACTACCTCAGAATCGGCTGGTTTCGTATTTTTTGAAGTGTGTGTCTATTTCTTATGCGGCGACTTCAAACACCGGTCAGGCAAAATTGATGTTATTATACTGCGAAACAACATTGAGTCCACAGAAATGACCTGCATCGATATTGCAATGTTTTAGTCTGCATCAGATTTTACTGGCGCATGTCTGATTCTTTGTCTGGTCTGCAACTTGTTTCCTTCCAATTTTTCGGCAACGGGTTTTGGCAAGCGTAAGTAAACAAATAAACTTCAAACATTTACATTTCTTCTCGCAGATACGTTCTAGTATTTGTAAAATCGTGCGGGTTGTTTTATTCGAGTGAATAAGTACATTTATTAGCAGACACTCGGAGAAATGTATTTTTCCTTGATACAGTAAATTGCAATGAACGTTTATTCAAGCATATGCTGCTTTCTTTACCATAATTTCTAACGTCGTCTTGTTCGATTAGTAGTGTAAGCTGCTTTTTACGTGCCATTACCATGAATTTAATGTTGTTCACTAACAACACGCTCCATACTCTCTCCCTTACAAAACAAATTGTTTCGAATATTGAGGACAAAAAAAAAATGGTCCAAAGCCAAATGTGAGTTGTCGTGAATTTGCATGGCTTTAGCTCGCTTGGCTTTTGTTGCCCTCTGACATGGATAATTCCCAGTGACTTGGGGCATAAACTCAGTGAGTGCGCTCACCCTTCACGCCATTGTCTACGCCTTCTTAGAACGTTCTCCCGACTCTTCTGCACAAACTGCGGATCGTTCCGGGCCCTTTATCTCGATACATTGTAATCATGTTTATTGGCGTCTGGCGCTGACGCGAGACGCTTCCTTTTGCTATTGCGTTCATCGTCTGCGTGTAGTGGAGTGTACAT
>NW_023608615.1:0-12500 GCF_013339725.1 Rhipicephalus microplus | reverse complement strand
GGCGATCACATTCAGCCATTGGTACCTGCCAATACCCAGAACGCAGATCCAAGGATATAAAGTACTCGGCGCCTTGTAAACAGTCAAGAGCATCGTCTATTCGTGGTAGCGGGTAGACATCTTTCTTTGTTCTCTTGTTTAAGCGGCGATAGTCCACGCAAAGGTCGAACGGTGCCACCTTTTTTCTTTACCAGAACCACGGGTGACGACCAAGCACTTTGAGAAGGCTGTATGACTCCACGTTTAAGCATGTCATCTACTTGCTCCGTAATGACGCGGCGCTCTTCGGCAGAAACGCGGTAAGGACGCTGTCGCAGAAGCGAATATGAGCGAGCCGGTGTCAATAATATGAGTGACAGTCGTGGTGCGGCCCAGAGCAGGTTTCTGAAAGTCGAAAGAAGAGCGAAACTTGTTAAGGAGAGCAACAAGTTGGCTGCGATGCGAGGGGGAAAGGTCTGCGTCAACAGCATTGTCGAACGCTGGCGAGCTTGATGGCTCAGACACATGAGTGATTGCGGCAATGTGGCATGGGATTCGTCGGGAAAAATAATATCATCGATAAGGTCGACAGGTTGTACATATCCTAAGGTTTCATCACGGAGTAAGCCAACGGGGTAGCTGTAGTGGTTGGTAACCAGCATTAAGGTTAAACTAGACACAATTGTAAGAAACGGCAAATGGGAGCACGCTGCCCTTGAGTTCAGTAAAAACAGGAGATGGCGGTAAACACCACCGTGGCGTCAGGTTGCGCCTCACATGAAAGGCTAATAGGGACTGAAGCTTCCAGAGGCAAGGTGATGTCGTCGTCAGCGATGAGTTTGCAAGAGCAGAGGTGAACGGTCGGGCGATGCAAATTCACAACATCGCACTAGGGACACTTCCGCACGGCAACAATCGATGATAGCTTCATGACGTGATAAGAAATCCCAACCCAAGATGAGGCCTCGATCTTCGTTTGTTTGTTAGCTCTGATGTTATTGATGTAACATCTGCTGTGTCACAAGGGTCTGTTCTTGGGCCTATGCCTGCCTGCCTGCCTGCCTGCCTGCCTGCCTGCCTGCCTGCCTGCCTGCCTGTCGTCTGTCTGTCTGTCTGTCTGTCTGTCTGTCTGTCTGTCTGTCTGTCTGTCTGTCTGTCTGTCTGTCTGTCTGTCTGTCTGTCTATCTATCTATCTATCTATCTATCTATCTATCTATCTATCTATCTATCTATCTATCTATCTATCTATCTATCTATCTATCTATCTATCTATCTATCTATCTATCTATCTATCTATCTATCTATCTATCTATCTATCTATAAATAGATGAATAGATAGATAGCGTCATGAGAGCAAGATGGTAGTACAAAAAATTGGACGATGTACAAAACGTCTTGGATGACGACGCGCGCCGTACACACAGCCGAGGGATGAATGCGTTGCGTGCTAGCCGTGGACAGCACAATGCCATAGAGAGATGTGGTCACTTTCTTCAGTTTGCGACAAAATTTTTGCGTTCATCACAACAAACGGCAATACCAAACTTGGTATGACATAACATCACTGTATGAAGAACATATTCGACTTGTCGTAACATTAAAATAAGGACATGCATGTCATGGACTGTCATGATTTATATTTCAGGTCTTGCTGCCTTTGTGCGGTGGTTTTGTTCACATGACATTGTGCAAAACCTGCTATGGTATCACTTGACTGCAGAGGCGAAGATCATGACAGACGCTAACGTGGAAATCATGACATGCATTTCATTTTTATTTATTCATTTATTACAGAATACTGCAGGCTCAAATCAGAGCCCATGCGGAGTGGGAACAAGCGCTTGTACAAAAAATGACCGGTGATGTTTCCCTGTTATGGCTAGTCATGAATACACGCCATGCTCATGGTGTGCTCGCAGTCGTTTCGCTAGCTTCACATATTTATTATTTGTTTTACACATGCGGCAGCGCTAATGGCGCTACGGCGTTAGTGGGTATACAAATATACACAAAAACATAACGAAAAATTATAAGCGATAACGCAGACAGGTAACATAAGTACATCGTGCGAAGATTTAAAGCAAAAATATCAAAACGTGGAAAAAAGAAAAAAATAGCCTTTGCAAAAACAGATCAAGGTTATTTCACCCATATGTGGTATGAATTTCGGCTACAAACTCTGAAATTGAGTGACGAAGATAACCAGTAATGAATTCCGAATGTTTGATGGGACGGGGAAAACCACGTAAGATGAACATTTTAGTTTGAACGTAGTGAGCCTCAAATTTAGGTTGTGATAGCTTCTCGTCGTTGAATATGGGCGAGGGTTATGTATTCCTTGTTAATTGACAGTTAGTTGTTGAGGAAACGATGCTTTGCAAGAACTTTAATGATTCAAGTCGGCGACGTGAATAGAGTGTAGTTAATTGCAGTGAAGATAGAGAGGAGAGGTTGACAATCGCGGTCATAATAAAGGCCTATGAATCTTACCGCACTTTGTCTGGACTTCTTCCAGTTCTTGAATCTTCGCACTGCTTATACGGATTCCAGACAACGGACGCATAGTCAAGTACAGGGTGAATGAGCGATTATATAAGAGAAGCTTTGTGTCCTTTGGGGGATTTAGATTAAGTGCGACGTAGATAGGCTAGGTTTTTTCAATGCTTCTTTGGACATATATAGTTGATGTGCTTGTGAACCTGAGATATTGAGTTAAAAAATAACACAAAGATACTTGTATTCGTAAGGCTACTTGCTGTAAAGTTACCAACAAGAGTAATAAAACAGGGGGTAATTTGTTACAAATGGACGTAAGGCATCGTTTTCCTAAAGTTAAAGTGTTGAAGTTACTTTCACCTGCCGGATTTGCCACCAATTGCAAAACCTAAAAAAGACT
Source organism: Rhipicephalus microplus (assembly GCF_013339725.1). NCBI lineage: Eukaryota > Metazoa > Arthropoda > Arachnida > Ixodida > Ixodidae > Rhipicephalus > Rhipicephalus microplus. The sequence continues at coordinate 9,625 of NW_023608615.1, read as the reverse complement.
CCTGCAAGCGTCCATGGTCGTGTGTGTTTGATCACTTCATACAAAACGCGATCGTCGGAATAAAATTGAACTGCACGGGAGGGTGTGGCCCAGCAAGTTGTTTTGTAAAGTAAAAAAAGTAAAGGCCCAAGAACAGACCCTTGTGACACAGCAGATGTTACATCAATAACATCAGAGCTAACAAACAAACGAAGATCGAGATGACAAGAAGCTAGATAACCAGTTATTCAACTGAGGATTATCTAGTATCACATCGAGTCTGACAAATATATTAGAATGTAACAATATGTCGAAGGCTTTTGAAAAGTCTATGAAATAGCGTCAACCTGGTCATCATGATCAAGACTAAGCAAGACACCATGCGTGAATTCGATCAATTGAGTTGTGCTAAAACCACGCTAAACCCAGGTTTTCTGTGTGACAGTAATTGTTTGAATTCCAAGAAGAGCGTAATGTGTTTATGAATGATGTGTTCTAACATTTCGCATGACTGAGAAGTCAATCATATCGTGTATAGGTCAATAGAGACTGCTTATCGCCTGATTTAAAAAGAGGGAGAACTTTAGCCATTTTTCATGAAGAGGGAACAGAGCCAGAAGACAAATATTTGTTGAATATGATTGATTGTTCATTATCTGGATGACCACACAGAATAGCGAAGTAAGAATGTGTTATGTATCCCGTCCGGGCTGATGAATTTTTGTACATCAAAGTTTCAAAGACGGCTGAAAATGCCTTCATTCGCTTTTTATGTCACTGATTGGTTCAGAACGAGGAATACGCGGCAGAGAAGAAATGGCGCTGCTGCCAGAAATAACACAGACTGGAAGTAGTTAGTAATAGCGTTTGATAGAGCTGGGGGGGTCAGTAATGACGTCATCATCTATTTTGAAAGAAGGCAAGTTAACATGAGGCAAAATAGAACACCAAAATTTGCGTGGATTCATCCTTAACACATCAGGCAACTGACCATGATAAAAAAATATCTTTCGATGTTTTCATATATGATGTAAGTTCCTACTTAGCCTTCTTAAACCGGGCATCGAGACCATTAGGTCTCCGGAAGCGCCTAAGTCGACGGACACGGCGAGATAAGTGTAACAGGTCACTAGCATTCCAGAGAAGGTTAGCATTGCTTTATTTTTTTACTTAATTGGCACGAATCTTCGGATATTTGACTTTACAAGATCTTCAAAGTAAGTAACAAGACAATTTATATCCCGGCTCTCAGAAAGCGCACAAAACGTATCAAACTGAGCAGCTAAAATAACAGTTTTGAAAATGTCGTCAGCACGAGTTAAATCGGGGACTCTGGTAAGTGTACAAGGCGATTTGGACGTGGGATAGCAAAGTGTTAACAACATAGCTTTATGGTCCGATATTCCTTCATTTATCTCGCAAGAAAAGTCGCGGTTAGCTAGATCTGTACTTAAGTAAACGAAGTGTAGGATACAATTCAGCCTATAGTTGGACGTTAGACGACCTAAGTAAGACCAAAAGATAAAAAATATTTATTATTCATGGCATATCGCAGCATCACAACCCATCACAGTCACAGAAGGCCAATGAATGTCAGGAGCGTCAAAATCACTCATAAAGATCAATCTTTATGAAGCAATATATTGGCACAAGAAATTAGCAAGCGCATGAAGAATTTCAAGGAATGATTCGGGTGGGTGATATACAAAGCTAACTACAGTACACTGATTATTTAGGTGGACCTTACACTAGAGGGATTAAGTTTCAGGAAACGAGGGTAGCACTGAGAACCAGATATCTGAGCGGATGAGTAGTGGAACACAGCCACATGCCTTGTTTCCTGTCTTTACGTACGGCAATGAAACCTGGCGGAGTAAACTCACAATCGTAAATGTTACAATGAAGCCACAACTCTGTGATGCCAATGATATAAAAAGAATAAGTTGCGACAAGTCACAATAGATCTGGAAGCTTTTCAGCAATACCACGGGCATTGATATACCTAAAAGGTATTACGGAATGTCAGTGCAAACGTGATAATAATGAGATTAGTGTCATGTAATAACATGACAACATGCAACGCTCATTATAAGCTCACGACAGTTTTGATCACTAGCTTCCCATACACCAAATTGGTACCATGTGACGTCAATGGACGATGAAGGTAAATGACACATACTAACATAATAATCGTGATATGCGTGTCATGTGAAAAATGATTACATTCCACGCTCATAGCGTGCTCCGGCTATTTCGCTAGCTCTACATATACAAATTTGGTATCAGGTGACGTGAATAGAAGACGAAGGTAAATGACACGTTAGACCTTGAGAATCATGAAATCAGTGTCATGTAAAACATATCTACTTGTACGCTCAAAGCGTGCTCGTGGCCGTTTCCCTAGCTCCACATATGCGAAATTTCACATTACGTGACGTCAATAGGTGACGAAGGTAGATGACACGAGGAAAATAATAATCATGGCGTGAAAGTTATAGCTGGCAAATTTCTCGTCCACCACGTAACGTTTTGTTCATTCTGAAGTGACATATCAAACTTCCTCATTTGTGCTTTGCACATTATCGCGTTCTATGGTACGTGAGAGCTGCCTATTTTTATTGTCTTGGTTTCTGCCGCTTTTTTACATTACAGAACATCGGTTTATGCACGTTGGCAACAATTTTCACAATTTGCGGCTCGCTGTAAAGCAGTACAGATGACATAAGAAATGGCACTTTGTCCATGTAGTTCAGATGTGGAATGTCTTGTATACACTGCGGTAACATTGCGAAATTCCCACACGAGTCCGCCAAGTGCACCAGTGGTTACGGCACTCAGCTGCTGTCACGAATGTCGCGGGTCCCGGCATCGGTTGTCGCGTTTAGATGGAGGCAAAATGCCGAAGGAGTGTGTGCTGAGCGATTTCAGTGCTCGTTAAAGAACACAAGTTGGTCGAAATTTCCGTAGTCTTCCACTAGGCGTCTCTCGTGTTTATCGCATGTTTAAGGAGTATTAAACTCCAGATGATCATATTGATACATAACAGCCACTAAACACGGCTGCATGAAAAAGGAGTACGAAGTGAGTTTTTTCGTTTGATGCTGGACTGGCGGCATCTTTCTCGTCGAGTTCTGTGCGCTGTAAATAGATTATTAAACAAGTTACTCGTAACATTATTGGTGCAGGTGGACGACCCCACTACCTCGATGGAGACGCGCAGCGGTCGCACCATCGGCGACTTTTCGACTTCTTCGACTGCTGGTACTTCCTCTACGTCGCCATCATCAGTCTAAGCCACCACCTACGTCACACTCCCGCACCTCCGGGATCCCGGCACTTTCTACGGTGATGGTACGATCGACCTCGACACTTGGCTGAAGCGGTACGAGCGCGTCAGTGCAACTCACCGCTGGGATCCCACGCTCATGCTCGCCAACGTGCTTTTCTACCTGGACGGCACTCCCCGAACTTGGTTTGAAAGCCACTAAGCCGACATAACAAGCTGGGATCTCTCCAAAGAAAAGATACGCGACCTGTTTGGCGATTTATCTGGTCGTCAGCTCGCTGCGAAGAAGGCTCTTGCCACACGGGCCCAGTCTTCTAGCGAATCCTACTTCTCCTACACTCTTGACGTCTTGGCCCTTTGTTCCAAGGCCGACCAGTGCATGTCGGAAGACGAAAAGGTTAACCACGTCTTGAAAGGCATTGCTGATGATGCTTTCAACCTGCTGGTTTTTAACAACGTCTCGAGCATAGACACCATCCTTAAAGAATGCCGATGTCTCGAACAAGCTAAAGCCAGCCGCGAAGCCCAAAGCATCGTGCGGCTTCCGAACACAGCAGCCACTTCGTGTGAACACGCCTTCCACCAGGCCCCTCGATGTGACAACCTTACACGGATCATTCGTCGAGAGGTCGAGGCAGCACAAGCGGTAGCCACGCCGTTACTGACGCCTGCGCCTACCCCGACCACGATCTATGATACAAGCCATCGTTCGTCAAGAGCTATCGAATGTCGGCCTAAATCCTGTTCCTGCAGTATACTCTGCTGAGCCTACTTATTGTCCCCCTTCTGCTCCTCGCATACAACGCAATTCGTCCGAATGGCGTCCTCTTTATGACAGGCCCATATGTTTCAACTGTCGACGCATTGGTCATATTGCTTGTCACTGCCGCAGCTGCTGGGCTCCATCGTACCATTATGCACCTCAGTATGACGCCACTTCTGTTCGCCAGTCATCCCCATCCATTTCTCCATCAGCGCCGACAACATTTTCAGCTCCTGCAGCACCTCTGAGCAGACCTCGCTACGACCGGTCACCGTCCCCTGCTCGTCGTCAGTCCCGGTCAACCCCCCAACGCCTTGCTGCCTCCCCGACCTATTCACTGCACCTCCGACCGGAAAACAAGGCCGCGCAGCTTCTGGAGGTGGAGCTGCCTTGACGACCTTCGTAAGAAATCCTCGCTTAATGTCACGACGAACCGGAACCTTTTGGACGTTACTGTCGACAATGTTCGTGTCAGTGCATTGATAGATACTGGTGCGCATGCGTCTATTATGAGTGCTAACCTTCACCGCCGACCTAAAAAAGTTGTTACGCCCGCCCTCAACCGCGCTGTACGATTCGACGATGGAGAAACTGTCGCAATTCTTGGTATGTACTCTGCGCGAGTGTCTATTGGAGAGAGAAGCACTGTCATTCTTTTCGCCGTTATCGAACACTGCCCTCATGAACTCATTCTCGGTATGGATTTTCTAGCCACGCACTCTGCCCTCATAGACTGTTCAGCTGGCTCTCTCCATCTCGATTTACCCCTCTTTTCCGACCCGACCAGCCCACCGCAAACCAGCTTCTGCTGCATTGATTTCACGCGCCTCCAACCTAACTCTGTCGCACATGTCGACTTATCCTCCACGCCACCAGTACCTAATGGTGATTACATGGTGGCATGATGCCTGCCGTGATGCTTACGCATGGGGTTGCTGTGCCGCATATGATTCTGACGATTACGAGAACCCACACCTTCCTTACACTGGTCAACTTCTCACTCACCACCCAAGTTCTACCACAGGGTTCTCCCTGGCCAAAGTTACCACTCTCCAAAATGACCATGTCGAGCCCTTCAGAGTTGACAATTTTGGCAGCTCAGTTGGTGGTTTCACTCTATCACGTTCTTGGGGCGCCGACATCGAGCGAATGGTGTCATCGGACCTCACGTCTGAGCAAGCTGCAGCGCTTTGCCACGTTCTCGAGGGTTATCGTAGCATTTTAGACCTTGCCAGCAACTATTTAAGCCAAACTACCATTGTCAACCATCGCATAAATACTGGACATGCAACTCCCATTCACCGACGTCCTACCGTGTCTCTTCGTCGGGGCGTGCAATATTACAACATGAAGTCGGCAAAATGCTTGTGAAAAACATTATCGAGTGTTCATGCAGCCCCTTGGCTTTTCCAGTCATCCTTGTTAAAAATAACAATGAAACATGGCACTTTTGTGTCGATTACCGTCACCTCCACAAGATTACAAAAAAGACGTTTATCCTTTACCTCGCATCGACGACGCCCTCAACTGCCTGTACGGTGCTACTTTTTTTTCAACTATTGACCTTCGGACAGGGTACTGGCCGATAGCCATCGACGAGACGGACCACGAGAAGACCACATTCATCATTCCTGATGGCCTTTATCAGTTTAAGGTGATGCCCTTTGGTCTCTGCAATGCACCAGCCACATTTGAAAGAATGATGGACTCATTGCTCCAAAGGTTGAAATGGTCCACCTGCTTGTGTTACCTTGACGATGTTATTGTCTTTTCGCCCACATTCGACTCGAATCTCGATCGTTTGTTAGCTATTCTGGACGTTTTTCGTCGAACCGGACTCCAGCTTAACGCCTCCAAGTGCCACTTCCCTTGTCGTCAAATTTCCGTGCTCGGTCACCTTGTCGATGCCCAAGGCATGTGTCCAGACCCAGATAAAATTCGCGCAGTCACGAACTTTCCTGTTCCGAGGACTTAAAAGGTGTCCACAGTTTTTTGGGGTTGTGATCATATTTCTGACGCTTTGTTAAGCACTTTGCGACCATTGCACGTACCCTCACAGACCTCTTGAAGAAAGACGCCTCGTTTATCTTGGGCCATGACCAAGCATCATCGTTTTCGCAAATTACGACACTGCTTACTACGCCACCAATCTTCGCTCACTTTGATCCATTAGCCCCAACCGAGGTTCACACAGGCGCCAGTTGACACGGCATAGGAGCTGTGCTATTGCAGCAACAACGGGGACACAACCGTGTTATAGCCTACGCAAATCGACTGCTATTTCCAGCCGAGCGCAACTATTCCATCACGGAGCGTGAGTGCCTCGCCCTTGTATGGGCAGTCGCCAAGTTTCGTGCATACCTGTACGGGCGCTCATTCCCCATTGTCGCGGATCATCACGCGCTCTGCTGGCTAGCCTCCTGAAGGACCCCACGGGACGTCTCGCTCGTTGGGACCTACGTCTTCAAGAAAACACGTTCTCTGTAATGTCAAAACAGGGCGATTACATCAGGATGCGGATTGTTTATTCCGCTACCCTGTTGACGAAGCAACCGATACTGACGCTATCACAAACGTTTTTTTCCGTGTCGCAGCTGTTGAACATTGGCGAAGAGCAACGTCGGGATGCTTCTTTACGAGCCATCATTGACAAACTGGAGTCAACGCCTCGCGACCCGTCCCTACGAATGTTTTGGTGAAAGACGGGATCCTATATCGCCGCAACCTTGATTCCTTCGGATCAGACTTACTTCCTGTCATACAAGCGCACCTGCGTTCCACTGTCCTGCATCAACTTCATGACGCTCCCATGACGGGCCATTTGGGCGTTTATCACACGTACGATCGGATACGACGTCAGTTTTTTTGGCCTGGACTTGCCCGCTCTGTTCGACGCTATGTCGCCGCTTGTGAGGCCTGTCAGCGTCGCAAAACGCCGTCTGCCCTCCCAGCCGGCTACCTTCAGCCGATCGACGTTCCCACTGAACCTTTCTTTCGAGTTGGTCTCGACCTGTTGGGCCCTTTTGCACTCTCCACAGCCGGAAATAAATGTATTGCTGTTGCCACAGATTACGCGACTCGGAACGCAATCACACGAGCACTCCCGACCAGCTGCGCTACCTACGTTGCGGACTTTCTGCTGTACGACATAATATTAGTGCACGGTGCTCCCAGCCACCTTCTCACCGACCGTGGTCGCACGTTCTTATCAGCTGTTGTTCATGAAATCCTGAGGTCTTGCCATACCAAGCATAAATTTACTACTTCGTACCATCCCCAGTCAAATGGCTTCACGGAGCGCCTCAACAGGACCCTAACCGGTATGCTTGCCAAAATGTTGGGCCAGACCACAAGGATAGGGACAATCATTTGCCGTATGTGGCGTTCGCCTACAATTCTCTCGTCACAACACTGCCGGCTATTTGCCCTTCTATCTCTTATATGGCCGAGACCCAACTCAACCCTTAGATACTTTACTACCTGCGGCCACTGAATATGCCCGAACCGACCACACGCGCCAAGTCGCTTGTGACCGTCTCCAGGCTTCACAAGTGCACCATCAACAGCTCTACAACTCTCACCACAGAGACGTGCACTTTTCCCCGGGTTCTCTCGTGCTACTCTGGTCCCTACTCGGCGTGTGAGACAGTCTGAAAAACTGTTGTCGCCCTACACTGGACCATTCCGTATAGTTCGCCAAGTGACAGACGTCACGTACGAGATCGTTCCAACCGATCCAACAAAGTCATCGTCAGCTCAAAGCGACACTGTTCACGTGGCTCGGCTGAAGCCCTATTACCCCCTTTCGACATCATCTGCGTAGAGTTAGCACCGGGACGGTGCTTCTACCGCCGCGGGTTGTGATACATAACAGCCGCTAAACACGGCTGCAAGAAAGAGGAGGACAAAGTGAGTTTTTTCGTTTGATGCTGGACTGGTGCAATCTTGCTCGTCGAGTTCTGTGCGCTGTAAATAGAATATTAAACTAGTTACTCGTAACAATAATATTATTTTGAATAATAAAATTATAAATACTAGCGTAAAAGAACCAATAAATCAATCATTTATTCAACGTGCCCTCGAAGAAGCATAGTGTCTCAATGCAGGTGCCCGCAAAAATAAAACAATGAAATGAAACAATAAAATGCAGACAGTCTAAGCAAAAGAAACAAAGTAGAAAAAGGGAAAACGCACATAAAGAAAGAAATCAGTGCAAACAAGAAGAATAAAAGAGAAAACCAGAATAATGGAAAGGGAGTGCAAAATACAGGTTAATGTACACAACGATGTAGGAGTCATCATGAAACACGGAAGAGGAAAGAATCTGTACGTTGGGAAAGACTAGCTAAGACATTGCAGAGCTGAGATGAAAAAATCATAGCATATTCACGGAGTGAATCGTGATTTGATTGATCTGTGGGGTTTAACAACCCGAAACCACCACAAGCTTATGAAAGACGCCGTACGTAGTAGAGGGTTTCGGAAATTTCGACCACCCGGGGTTCTTTAACGTGCTCCCAAATCTGAGCACACGGGCCTACAGCATCTCCGCCTCCATTGAAAATGCAGCTGCCGCAGCCAGGATTCGATCTCGCGACCTGCGGGTGAGTAGCCGAGTACCTTAGCCACTAGACCACCACGGCAGACGTGAATGATGATGAGAGGGGCGAAGCGTTGGAGGGTTTCATCGCTGAGCCGTGAGCCATCCACGAATATTGCCCACTACATCATCAAATAGTTGACAAACACTGTAAATATTATACAAGAAATTTTAGCTATACATCGCTTCTGTTCCCCCCCTTCATTATAAGGGCTTTATTTCTTGGTGAAGTGGTGGATCGGTAGTGGGGTGTAGTGGGATGTTTGCAAGGAAAAAGTAGTGGGCAGTTTGCAAAGAATAAACAATAGGTGGTCACGTAGAAACAAGGGATAGATGCAGTGTAAAAAAATATGGCAGATCCACGAGGTGGATGATGAGGAGTTTGGGCGAAGCTCCTGGAAGTAACACCGTAAAATTTTCTTCCGTTAATTCGCTTGCCGATATGCGCGCTTCCTCGCCGCTTCCCATTGTCGAACGTTTTCAAGATCTGCTTCGCGACGTTGACGTGCTGCCTCGGCCTCTCGTTCCCGTAGGGAAGGATCTTGCCGACGCTGGCGTGCCGCTGCAGCTTATTGTTCCCGTACTGCAGGATCTTGCCGACGCTGCCTTGCTGATGTGGCCTCTCGCTCCCGTTCGGAAGGATGTTGCCGACGCTGACGGGCCGCTGCAGCTTCTTGTTCACGTACGGCGGGATCTTGCCGATGCTGCCTTGCGGATGTGGCCTCTCGTTCCCGTACGGAAGGATCTGGCGGCGACGTCGCGCAGCTTCCCGGCGCGCTTCTGTCTCGCGTGCTCTAACTTCAGGATCCTGTCCGCGAGCGCGCGCCGCCACTGCCCCGCGCGCCCGCCTTTCGAACTTCTTATCCATACGAGCACACACCGACGGCAACGAGCATCGGCAACTACAAACCTGTATCGATATGGTTTTGATTATAAAACCATTGCTTTAGAAAACACCTGGCGTTTTTCGTTAAGCAGCAGGCAGGCAGCTTTTTTT
>NW_023608614.1:0-26940 GCF_013339725.1 Rhipicephalus microplus | reverse complement strand
CAAAAGTTGGAGGTTCGAGCCCACCCGTGGTGGTGCGGCGCTTTTTTTCTATGGCCTGATAGCTTTGAAGATATGTTCTGATGGTGGTGAGAGTGGAGCAGGACTGTCTCCGTGGCGCAATTGGCTAGCGCGAAACGGCTGCTAAGGCGAAAAGGTTGGAGGTTCGAGCCCCACCCGGTGGTGGTGCGGACGCTTGCGTTTCTTTGGGCTGATAGCTTCTGAAGAAAGTCGTCTGATGGTGGGGGGAAGCGGAGCACGACTGTCATCCGTGGCGCACAATTGGCTAGCTGCGATCAGGCTTGTTAACCTGAAAGGCTTGGAGGTTCGAGCCCATCCCGAGTGGTGTGCGGCGCGTTTTTTCTTTGGGCACTGATAGTCTTGAGAAAGTTTCTGATGGCTCGTGATGGAGTGGACCGGACTGTCTCTGTGGCGAAATTGGCTAGCGCGACGTTCGGTCTTGTTAATCGAAAGGGTTGGAGGTTCGAGCCCAACCCGGCGGGTGGCTGCGGCGCTTTTGTGCTTGGGCCTGATAGCTTGAAGATATATGTCTGAAGGTGTGAGAGATGTGGAGCATGACCTGTCCTCCGTGTGCGCAATTCGGCTAGCGCCGATCGGGCGTGTTATCCGAAAGGTTGGAAGTTTCGAGCCCATCCCGGAAGTGGTGTGGTGCGGCGCTTTTTTTCGGGGCTGATAGCTTTGAAAGATATGTTCTGAGGTGGTGAGAGTGGATCACGACTGTCTCCGTGGCGCGATCAAGGCTAGCGCGGTTCGTCTGTTACCGAAAGGTGTGGAGGTTCGAGCCCACCCGGTGGTGTGCCGGCTCTTTTTTTTTTCTTCAGGCTGATAGCTTTGAAGATATGCTCTGATGGTGGTGAAGGTAGAGCACGACTGTCTCCGTGGCGCAATTGGCCTAGAGCGATTGGCTATTAATCGAAAGATTGGGAGTTTCGAGCCCACCCTGCGGTGGTGGGCGGCGCTTTTTTTGGGGCTGACTAGCTTTGAAGATATGTTCATTATGGTGGTGAGAGTGGAGCAGGACTGTCTTCCGTGCCGCAGGTTGTCCTAGCGCGATCGGCTGCTTAACCGAAAGGTTGGAGTTTTCGAGCCCTCCCGTGAGTGTGTGTGTTCTTTTTCTTGCGCTGATAGCGTTGAAGATATGTTCCTAGATTGGTGGTTGAGAGTGGAGCACGACTGTCTCCTTGGCGCAATTGGCTAGCGCGATCGGTTGTTTGACCGAAAGGTTGGAAGTTCGAGCGCACCCGGTGGTGGTGCGACGCTTTTTTTTCTTTGGGGCTTGATAGCTTGAAGATATGTTCTGATGGTGGTGAGAGTGAGCAGGACTGTCTCCGTGGCGCATTGGCTAGCGCGATCGGCCTTGTTAACCGAAAGGTTGGAGGTTCGAGCCCTCCCGGGAGTGGTGTGTTGCTTTTTTTTTCTTTGGCTGATAGCTTGAAGATATGTTCTGATGGTGGTGAGAGTGGAGCAGACTGTCTCCGTGGGCGCAATTGGGTAGCGCGTTCGGTCATTAACCGAAAGGTTGGAAGTTCGAGCCCACCCGGTGGTGGTGCGGCGCTTTTTTTCTATGGCTGATAGCTTTGAAGATATGTTCTAAGGTGGTGAGAGTGGAACAGGACTGTCTCCGTGGCGAAATTGGCTAGCGCTATTGGCTAGCGCGATCGCTGTTAATCGAAAGGTGGAGTTTCGAGCCCTCCCGAGAGTGGTGTGTTGCTTTTTCTTGGCGCTACATAGCTTTGAAGATATGTTCTGATGGTGGTGAGAGTGGAGCACGACTGTCTCCGTGGCGCGATCGGCTTGCGCGATCGTCTGTTAACTGAAAGGTTGGAGGTTCGAGCCCACCCGGTGGTGGTGCAGCGCTTTTTTTTTCTTTGGGCTGAGTAGCTTTGAAGATATGTTCTGATGGTGTGAGAGTGGAACAAGGACTGTCTCCGGGGCGCATTTGGCTTGCGCGATCGCTGTTTACCGAGAGGTTGGAGGTTCTGAGCCACCCGGTGGTGGGTGCGGGCGCTTTTTTTTTCTTTGGGCTGATAGCGTTGAAGATATGTTCTGATGGTGGTGAGAGTTGAGCACGACTGTCTCCATGGCGCAATTGGCTAGGGCGATCGGCTGTTGACCGAAAGGTTGGAGGTTCGAGTCCTCCGGGGAGTGGTGTGTTGCTTTTTTTTGCGCTGATAGCTTTGAAGATATGTTCCGATGGTGGTGAGAGAGAAGCACGACTGTCTCCGTGGCGCGATCGGCTTGCGCGATCGTCTGTTAACTGAAAAGTTGGAGGTTCGAGCCCACCCGGTGGTGGTACGGCGCTTTTTGGTTCTTTAGGGCTGATAGCTTTGGAAGATATGCTCTGACGGTGGTGAGAGTGGAGCACGACTGTCTCCGTGGCGCAATTGGCTAGCGCGAATCGCTGTTAACTGAAAAAGTTGGAGGTTCGAGCCCTCCGGGAGTGGATGTGTTGCTTTTTTCTTTGCGCTGATAGCTTGAAGATATGTTTCTGATGGTGGTGAGAGTGGAGCACGCCTGTCTCCGGGGCGCAATTGGCTTGCGCGATCGGCTGTTAACCGAAAGGTTGAGGGTTTGAGCCCCCCGTGGTGGGGGGCGCTTTTTGTGTTTCTTGGGCTGATAGCTTTGAAGATATGTTCTGATGGTGGTGAGAGTGGAGCACGACTGTCTCCGTGGCGCAATTTGGCTAGTGCGATCGGCTGTTGACCGAAAGGTTGGAGGTTCGAGCCCTCCGGGGAGTGGTGTGTTGCTTTTTTTCTTTAGGCTGATAGCTTTGAAGATATGTTCTGATGGTGGTGAGAGTGGAGCAGGACTGTGTCCGGGGCGCAATTGGCTTGCGCGATCGGCTGTTAACCGAAAGTTTGGAGGTTCGAGCCCACTCGGTGGTGGTGCGACGCTTTTTTTCTTTGGGCTGATAGCTCTGAAGAAATGTCCTGACGGTTGGGAGAGTGGAGCACGACTGTCTCCGTGGCGCAATTGGCTAGCGCGATCGGCTGTTAACCGAAAGATTGGAGCTTCGAGCCCTCCCGGGAGTGGTGTGTTGCTTTTTTTTCTTTGGCTGATAGCTTTGAAGATATGTTCTGATGGTGGTGAGTGCGGAACAGGACTGTCTCCGTGGCGCAATTGGCTAGCGCGATCGGCTGTTGATCGAAAGGTTGGAGTTTTGAGCCCACCCGGTGGCGGTGCGGCGCTTTTTTTTGGGCTGATAGCTTTGAAGATATGTTCTGGTGGTGGTGAGAGTGGAGCAGGACTGTTTCCGTTGCGCAATTGGCTAGCGCGATCGGATGTTAACCGAAAGGTTGGAGTTTCGAGCCCTCCCGGGAGTGGTGTGTTGCTTTTTTCTTTGCGCTGATATCTTTGAAGATATGTTCTGATGGTGGTGAGAGAGGAGCACGACTTTCTCCGTGGCGCGATCGGCTAGCGCGATCGTCTGTTAACCTAAAGGTTGGAGGTTCGAGCCCACTCGGTGGTGGTGCGGCGCTCTTTTTTCTATAGGCAGAAAAAGCTATAGGCAGCTTTAAAGATATGCTCTGATGGTGGTGAGAGTGGAGCACGACTGTCTCCGTGGCGCAATTGGCTAGCGCGATCGGCTGTTAACTGAAAGGTTGGAGGTTCGAGCCCTCCCGGGAGTGGTGTGTTGCTTTTTTTTTCTTTGGGCTGATAGCTTTGAAGATATGTTCTGATGGTGGTGAGATTGGAGCAGGACTGTTTCCGTGGCGCAATTGGCTAGCGCGATCGGCTGTTAACCGAAAGGTTGGAGGTTCGAGCCCACCCGGTGGTGGTGCGACGCTTTTTTGGGGGGCTGATAGCTTTGAAGATATGTTCTGATGGTGGTGAGAGTGGAACAGGACTGTCTCCGTTGCGCAATTGGCTAGCGCGATCGGCTGTTACCGAAAGGTTGGAGTTTACAGCCCTCCCGGGAGTGGTGTGTTGCTTTTTTCTTTGCAATAATAGCTTTGGAGATATGTTCTGATGGTGGTGAGAGTGGAGCACGACTGTCTCCGTGGCGCGTTCGGCTAGCGCGATCGTCTGTTAACCGAAAGGTTGGAGGCTCGAGCCCACCCGGTGGTGGTGCGGCGCTTTTTTTCTTTAGGCTGATAGCTTTGAAGATATGCTCTGATGGTGGTGAGAGTGGAGCACGACTGTCTCCGTGGCGCAATTGGCTAGCGCGATCGGCTGTTAACCGAAAGGTTGGAGGTTCGAGCCCTCCCGGGAGTGGTGTGTTGCTTTTTTCTTTCCACTGATGGCTTTGAAGATATGTTCTGATGGTGGTGAGAGTGGAGCACGACTGTCCCCGTGGTGCAATTGGCTAGCGCGATCGGCTGTTGACTGAAACGTTGGAGGTTCGAGCGCACCCGGTGGTGGTGCGGCGCTTTTTTTTTCTTTGGGCTGATAGCTTTGAAGATATGTTCTGATGGTGGTGAGAGTGGAGCACGACTGTCTCCGTGGCGCAATTGGCTAGAGCGATCGGCTGTTAACCGAAAGGTTGGAGGTTCGAGCCCTCCCGGGAGTGGTGTGTTGCTTTTTTTTCTTTTGGCTGATAGCTTTGAAGATATGTTCTGATGGTGGTGAGTGCGGAACAGGACTGTCTCCGTGGCGCAATTGGCTAGCGCGATCGGCTGTTGATCGAAAGGTTGGAGTTTTGAGCCCACCCAGTGGCGGTGCGGCGCTTTTTTTTGGGCTGATAGCTTTGAAGATATGTTCTGGTGGTGGTGAGAGTGGAGCAGGACTGTTTCCGTTGCGCAATTGGCTAGCGCGATCGGATATTAACCGAAAGGTTTGGAGTTTCGAGCCCCTCCCGGGAGTGGTGTGTTGCTTTTTTTCTTTGCACTGATAGCTTTGAAGATATGTTCTGATGGTGGTGAGAGTGAGCACGACTGTCTCCGTGCGCAATTGGCTAGCGCGATCGGCTGTTAATCGAAAGGTTGGAGGTTCGAGCCCACCCGTTGGTGGTGCGGCGCTTTTTTTCTATGGCCTGATAGCTTTGAAGATATGTTCTAATAATAATAATAATAATTTTTATTTCCATCAGCGATGGAGGAGACTGCGGGTAAAAGTTGCTTGAAGGCACAAGCAACTTGACAGAGGCCCGCAGCCACCCCTACAGTGCAGGCAGCGATGGCAAACATTCACATAAAGAGAAAAAAAAATCACAAGAAACACATATTCGGAATACAGATATGTCTAAAAAACACATCAGTAAGGAAGAATGAAAAAAAGCAATATTTTACACTATTTACTATGTTAGCATGAATTGATGAAATGCTCGCGCAGTGTTCGTGCAGAAGTTATTTTCAATTCAATGTGTAATTTATGAAATGAATTTAAAAGGGTTGGCAGCGTGTATGATAGCTTCTGCATAGAATAGCTTGTCCGCGCAGTGACCACCTTCCACTGTTCTATGTAACGAGTGCCGTATGAATGGGTGTTTTTGGCAAGATGAGATAACTCGTGGAAAAACTTTAGGTTTTCTTTTATCTCTCGTTTGAACGCTATACTTAACTTGTAATTGTATAGGGTAAACACGCGGATGACATTTCCCTTCAAGAATAAATCTGAAGTATGGGAATTGTAGGGTACATTGAAAAGCGCCCGTAGAAATTTTTTCTGCAGTACATGAAGTCTTTCAAGATTTGTATATGTCGTCGTACCCCATACCAAAAAACAATAATACAAGGAAGAAAAAAGAGCGCATTGTAAACAAGAAGCTTTATTTTAAAAGGTAATATCAATCTGTGACGCGCCATCATACCAACCACACGAGATAGCTTGCCTAAAACTGATTCGATGTGTAAATCCCAAAGAATGTTTGATGGTGGTGAGAGTGGAACAGGACTGTCCCGTTACTCAATGCTAGCGCGATCGGATGTTACCGAAAGGTTGGAGTTTACAGCCCTCCGGGAGTGGTGTGTTGCTTTTTCTTGCAATAATAGCTTTGGAGATATGTTCTGATGGTGGTGAGAGTGGAGCACGACGTCTCCGTGGCGCGTCGGCTGGCGCGATGTTCGTTAACCGAAAGGTTGGAGGCTCGAGCCCAACCGTTGGTGGTGCGGCTCTTTTTTTTTTTTTTAGGCTGATGCTTTGCAGATATTGGCTCTGAGTGGTGGAGTGGAGCACGACTGTCTCCGGGCGCAATTGGCTAGCGCTCTGGCTGTTAACCGAAATGCTTGGAGTTCGAAGCCTACCGGGAGTGGTGTGTTGCTTTTTCTTTCCATGAAGATTTGAAGATATTTTGGATGGTGGTGAGAGTGGAGCACGACTGTCCCCGTGGTGCAATTGGCTAGCGCGATCGGCTGTTGACTGAAACGTTGGAGGTTCGAGCGCACCCGGTGGTGGTGCGGCGCTTTTTTTTCTTTGGGCTGATAGCTTTGAAGATATGTTCTGATGGTGGTGAGAATGGAGCAGGACTGTCTCCGTGGCGCAATTGGCTAGCGCGATCGGCTGTTAACTGAAAGGTTGGAGGTTCGAGCCCTCAGGGAGTGGTGTGTTGCTTTTTTTTCTTTGGGCTGATAGCTTTAAAGATATGTTCTGATGGTGGTGAGAGTGGAGCAGGACTGTCTCCGGGGCGCAATTGGCTGGCGCGATCGGCTGTTCACCGAGAGGTTGGAGGTTCGAGCCCACCCGGTGGGGGTGCGGCGCTTTTTTTCTTTGGGCTGATAGCTTTGAAGATATGTTCTGATGGTGGTGAGAGTGGAGCACGACTGTCTCCATGGCGCAATAGGCTAGCGCCATCGGCTGTTGACCGAAAGGTTGGAGGTTCGAGCGCACCCGGTGGGGGTGCGGCGCTTTTTTTGGGCTGATAGTTTGAAGATATGTTCTGATGGTGGTGAAAGTGGAGCAGGACTGTCTCCGTGGCGCAATTGGCTAGCGCGATCGGCTGTTAACCGAAAGGTTGGAGGTTCGAGCCCTCCCGGGAGTGGTGTGTTGCTTATTTCTTTCCGCTGATAGCTTTGAAGATATGTTATGATGGTGGATAGAGTGGAGCACGACTGTCTCCATAGTGCAATTGGCTAGCGCGATCGTCTGTTGACCGAAAGGTTGGAGGTTCGAGTGCACCCGGTGGTGGTGCGGCGCTTTCTTTTCTTTGGGTTGATAGCTTTGAAGATATGTTCTGATGGTGGTGAGAGTAGAGCACGACTGTCTCCGTGGCGCAACTGGCTAGCCCGATCGGTTGTTAACCGAAAGGTTGGAGGTTCGAGCCCTCCCGGGAGTGGTGTGTTGCTTTTTTCTTTGCGCTGATAGCTTTGAAGATATGTTCTGATGGTGGTGAGAGTGGAGCAGGACTGTCTCCGGGGCGCAATTGGCTGGCGCGATCGGCTGTTTACCGAAGGTTGGAGGTTCGAGCCCACCCGGTGGGGGTGCGGCGCTTTTTTTTCTTTGGGCTGATAGCTTTGAAGATATGTTCTGATGGTGGTGAGAGTGGAGCACGACTGTCTCCATGGCGCAATAGGCTAGCGCCATCGGCTGTTGACCGAAAGGTTGGAGGTTCGAGCGCACCCGGTGGGGGTGCGGCGCTTTTTTTTGGGCTGATAGTTTTGAAGATATGTTCTGATGGTGGTGAAAGTGGAGCAGGACTGTCTCCGTGGCGCAATTGGCTAGCGCGATCGGCTGTTAACCGAAAGGTTGGAGGTTCGAGCCCTCCCGGGAGTGGTGTGTTGCTTATTTCTTTCGGCTGATAGCTTTGAAGATATGTTATGATGGTGGATAGAGTGGAGCACGACTGTCTCCATAGTGCAATTGGCTAGCGCGATCGTCTGTTAACCGAAAGGTTGGAGGTTCGAGCCCTCCGGAGTGGTGTGTAGCTTTTTTTTTTCTTTGGGCTGATAGCTTTGAAGATATGTTCTGATGGTGGTGAGAGTGGAGCAGGACTGTCTCCGTGGCGCAATTGGCTAGCGCGATCGGCTGTTAACCGAAAGGTTGGATGTTCGAGCCCTCCCGGGAGTGGTGTGTTGCTTTTTTTCTTTGGGCTGATAGCTTTGAAGATATGTTCTGATGGTGGTGAGAGTGGAGCAGGACTGTCTCCGTGGCGCAATTGGGTAGCGCGTTCGGTCATTAACCGAAAGGTTGGAGGTTCGAGCCCACACGGTGGTGGTGGGGCGCTTTTTTCTATGGCCTGATAGCTTTGAAGATATGTTCTGATGGTGGTGAGAGTTGAGCACGACTGTCTCCGTGGCGCAATTGGCTAGGGCAATCGGCTGTTGACCGAAAGGTTGGAGGTTCGAGTCCTCCGGGGAGTGGTGTGTTGCTTTTCTCTTTGCGCTGAGAGCTTTGAAGATATGTTCTGATGGTGGTGAGAGAGAAGCACGACTGTCTCCGTGGCGCGATCGGCTAGCGCGATCGTCTGTTAACCGAATGGTTGGAGGTTCGAGCCCACCCGGTGGTGGTGCGGCGCTCTTTTTTCTATAGGCAGAAAAAGCTATAGGCAGCTTTGAAGATATGCTCTGATGGTGGTGAGAGTGGAGCAAGACTGTCTCCGTGGCGCAATTGGCTAGCGCGAACAGCTGTTAACTGAAAGGTTGGAGGTTCGAGCCCTCCCGGGAGTGGTGTGTTGCTTTTTTTTCTTTGGGCTGATAGCTTTGAAGATATGTTCTGATGGTGGGGAGAGTGGAGCAGGACTGTTTCCGTGGCGCAATTGGCTAGCGCGAACGGCTGTTAAGCGAAAGGTTGGAGGTTCGAGCCCACCCGGTGGTGGTGCGACGCTTTTTTCTTTGGGCTGATAGCTCTGAAGAAATGTTCTGACGGTGGGGGGACTGGAGCACGACTGTCTCCGTGGCGCAATTGGCTAGCGCGATCAGCTGTTAACTGAAAGGTTGGAGGTTCGAGCCCTCCCGAGAGTGGTGTGTTGCTTTTTTTTCTTTGCACTGATAGCTTTGAAGTTATGTTCTGATGGCGGTGAGAGTGGAGCAGGACTGTCTCTGTGGCGCAATTTGGTAGCGCGTTCGGTCGTTAATCGAAAGGTTGGAGGTTCGAGCCCACCCGTTGGTGGTGCGGCGCTTTTTTTCTGTGGCCTGATAGCTTTGAAGATATGTTCTAATAATAATAATAATAATAATAATTTTTATTTCCATCAGCGATGGAGGAGACTGCGGGTAAAAGTTGCTTGAAGGCACAAGCAACTTGACAGAGGCCCGCAGCCACCCCTACAGTGCAGGCAGCGATGGCAAACATTCACATAAAGAGAAAAAAAATCACAAGAAACACATATTCGGAATACAGATATGTCTAAAAAAACACATCAGTAAGGAAGAATGAAAAAAAGCAATATTTTACACTATTTACTATGTTAGCATGAATTGATGAAATGCTCGCGCAGTGTTCGTGCAGAAGTTATTTTCAATTCAATGTGTAATTTATGAAATGAATTTAAAAGGGTTGGCAGCGTGTATGATAGCTTCTGCATAGAATAGCTTGTCCGCGCAGTGACCACCTTCCACTGTTCTATGTAACGAGTGCCGTATGAATGGGTGTTTTTGGCAAGATGAGATAACTCGTGGAAAAACTTTAGGTTTTCTTTATCTCTCGTTTGAACGCTATACTTAACTTGTAATTGTATAGGGTAAACACGCGGATGACATTTCCCTTCAAGAATAAATCTGAAGTATGGGAATTGTAGGGTACATTGAAAAGCGCCCGCAGAAATTTTTTCTGCAGTACATGAAGTCTTTCAAGATTTGTATATGTCGTCGTACCCCATACCAAAAAACAATAATACAAGGAAGAAAAAAAGAGCGCATTGTAAACAAGAAGCTTTATTTTAAAAGGTAATATCAATCTGTGACGCGCCATCATACCAACCACACGAGATAGCTTGCCTAAAACTGATTCAATGTGTAAATCCCAAAGCATATTTTGTGTGAAGGCAACTCCCAGTATTTTCACACTACTCACTATTTCTATTGCTTCATTTGTGTAAAGAAGGGTGATGTGATCGCAGGTTATCTGCTTAAATTTTGGTCTGAAAATCACGGCTTTTGTCTTTTTAGTATTAATTTGCAAAACGTTTGCTGCTGACCATTCTTGGAGCGCCCTTAGAGCAGTGTTGGTGTTATTCTGAAGGCTACCAAGTTCAGGTGACGAAAAAATTAGGCTAGCGTCGTCAGCGTACATAACGTATTTCGCATCACTGTAGATATTTACTAGGTCATTGATGTAAACTATAAAAAGAAATGGGCCGAGAATACTACCTTGAGGAACGCCTCTGCTGATGTGTTTTAAGTCTGAACGGTAATGCTCAATCTGGACGTACTGATGGCGATGATCTAGATACGACTTCACGAGGTTTAAGCAGTGCCCGCGAATACCATAGGTTTCAAGTTTTTTAAGTAGTATGGAATGATGGATACAATCAAATGCTTTACTGAAATCAATGTAAAGGCCGAGCACAATATTCTTGCTTTCAAATTGTGTTAAAATGAATTCTTTTTGTTGTAGCAAGGCTAACTCAGTAGAAAGGTGTTTTCTAAATCCAAATTGGGCTGTAGATATAAGATTGTGCTTATCGAAAAAATTAGACATTTGCACGTGTATAAGTTTCTCCAGCCCTTTGGATAATACTGGTAATATCGAAATAGGTCTATAATTTTTGATATCGTTTATGTCACCTTTCTTAAAAAGCACAGAAACTCTTGCGATCTGCATCCTCCTGGGAAAGATAGCGCTCGCCAAAGACAGATTAAAGATGTAGGTAAGATATGGACAAATTAAATCAAGCACATACTTGATTGGACGAACCTGCATGCCCTCAACGTCACAACTTGAGCTATTTTTAAGCGAAAGAAAAACTGACAGTACTTCAGACTCTGTAAATGGGCGAAGGAAAAAGGAAGATGGATTGCTATCAGGCATAAATTTTGTAATATCAGCAGATGCACAAGAATTAGAATTGCTCACAAAATAATCTATAAATGTATTCGCCAAATCATCGCCCCATATTTCGTGGCCACCAAGAAATAGCTTTTCTACACGTGGAGACGATTTACGGCGATTTAAGACAGTATTAAGCTTTTTCCATAACATATCGGGTTTTTTTGAGCAGCTATCAAACTCAGCTTTAAAATAGCATTTCCTGTGTGACCTTAGTTCTTTGTTTAGTTTGTTTCTAAGCGACTTGTATTCTTTCAATATGCTTGGTTCCTTACTTTTAATGAACTTGTGATAAAGCGCATTTTTACACTTAATTTTTTGTAACAATTCAGGGGTTATCCATGGTTTTCTTATTTTTTTACCCAATTTAAACTTTTTTTGTGGGAAGTGACGCTTATACACACGAGAAATTTCATCAATAAGTTTACTGTATGCAATGTCAACGTCGTCTATTTTCAGAATTTGCGGAATATCGCTAAGTAGCAATTCAGCTCTAAAATTATCCAAACCTGTTTGTGTAATATTTTGAAAAGAAATGTACTGATGCTTTTCATTTATCGTGAAATTTTGCTTTCTTAGTAGAGCAAATATTGGGAGGTGGTCACTAAGGTCCCACGTTATTACACCACTGTTGGCTTTTGTAGAATCGATATTAGTAATAAATAAATCTAACAGTGTTTCGCTTTCAGTAGTTACCCTTGTCGGTACATAGATTAAATTTTCGCATCCGTTAGAAGTCAGCATGGTTAACATGGCCTTTTGTGGTGCAGAAATGGTCAACAGGTCGATATTAAAATCACCAGCAGACACCAAATAATCGCCAGTTTCTGAAACAAATGATAACAGCTGTTCATAGAAACAAAAGAAACTAGGAAGATTTCCACTTGGTGGTCTATAGCAAACGGAAAACATACAGTCATTCACACGAGCTGTTATTATTTCAAAATCATCACAACAGATACAAAAGTTGGAAAGCAGCTCGCAGTTTACGTGCTCTCTTAGCAACAGCATAACGCCACCGCCTCGGCGATTAGTTCTGTTTACACAATACGATTGATAAGACGGAAATTTGAACAAATCACGATCATCCCTGCACCAAGTTTCACTAAGCATTACTGCATCAAACAGAAAATGAAAACCATTGATGAAGTCATTTATATCTTCTTCCTTGTTATAGAGTGAACGAACGTTTAGATGAAGGCACTTCAAGGAATGTGCGTGATGACTTGTCACAAAAGCGTCTAGCTCGTGTGGAAGAAAGGGACTTTGACTAGCCATTTTGAGGAATGAAATAATCTAGATACAGTCAGCAACTAGCAGGCTTAGACGGGAAAGTCGGTCCTGTGACGCACTACTAACACGGAATCGCCGTCAGATTTGCGCAGCAGGATTTTCCCGTTCTTGTGCCAGGCGTATTTGTACCGATTTTCCCTCGCCCATTCCTAAACCTCTCGAAGCAGTTGCCGACTTTGGCTGGTCAAGTTCTCTTGGATGAACAGGCTTGATTTCTTTTCTCTCAGTTTTGACCGGTTATGCAGCCATTCGTCTCTAACAGATTGTCTGACATACCGAACGATTATACCTGGTGTTTTGCCAAATTTGCATGGGAGACGGTGAATGGCAGCGACGTCTGCTGCGTCCAGTGCACAAACGTCAATCATGCTGGCAACAGAATTTACCTTTGCAAGCAAATTTTCACCTTCAGAGACGCTTACACCATGTATTTCCAAGTTAAACTTGCGGCTTCTCCACTCGAGCTCATTTAAATCGGCCTCAAGTTTTTTTGAAGCATCATCACTAGCGCAGGTGTCCTGTTCAAGGCGTTCAAGTCTTTTCCGTATTTCTTTCGTATCTTTTTCTTGTGCGGCAAGCCTTGTCAACATCTCATCGTACTTGTCCGACATGAGCTGTATCGACCGCTCGATGTTTGGCACTGTTTCCCTGAGCGGCAACAACTCGTCTAACTTCTGACTTATGCCACTGAGAATAGATCTGATGTCAACTTCAGCTTCCGGCCTCCCTTCAGTGATCTCGACACTTTTTCCACTATCTTTGCACGTAGAGCAAACCCACTTTTGCCTAGCCGATTCGGACTTCTTTTTATACTGTTTTTCTGATATGCCTGCACATGTTCCAATGTGAAAACAGTGGCTACACTCGCCACATGCCACCGACAATTCATCGGATTTATTGGCATCGTTACATGTAGGGCATGCATTTAGTGTCGACATAGTACCAGGAAATGTAGCACACAGAACAAATACAATTCACTTGGCAGCAGCGGCAGCACAGAAAACTCGCTAAGAACAACAAAGCAAATTTAAACCGGGCGTGAACTAACCTGCGCAAACAGACGAAAATCAGTAGATCTGCCGGTTCTGCCACCGCTGCTGCCAAAGAGCCGCTGTCCTCAGGGTCGGTGACTTTTATAGTGAAGCTCGGTGATGGTGGTGGCCCCCAGTGGTAAGATCGTCGGTAGCTTCAGTTGGAGATATCAGTTGATCCGAAGAAATCGCGGCGTGAAAATGGCACACGATGCGATGAAACTTGATAGCAGGGAGATGGTTTCCACACAGGCCACCGACAGGAAGGCAGTGGTCGACGAAAAAAAATCTGCGCAAACAGACGAAAATCAGTAGATCTGCCGGTTCTGCCACCGCTGCTGCCAAAGAGCCGCTGTCCTCAGGGTCGGTGACTTTTATAGTGAAGCTCGGTGATGGTGGTGGCCCCCAGCGGTAAGATCGTCGGTAGCTTCAGTTGGAGATATCAGTTGATCCGAAAAAATCGCGGCGTGAAAATGGCACACGATGCGATGAAACTTGATAGCAGGGAGATGGTTTCCACACAGGCCACCGACAGGAAGGCAGTGGTCGACGAAAAAAAATCTGCGCAAACAGACGAAAATCAGTAGATCTGCCGGTTCTGCCACCGCTGCTGCCAAATGGTGGTGAGAGTGGAACAGGACTGTCTCCGTGGCGCAATTGGCTAGCGCGATCGGCTGTTAATCGAAAGGTTGAAGTTTCGAGCCCACCCGGTGGTGGTGCGGCGCTTTTTTTGGGGCTGATAGCTTTGAAGATATGTTCTGATGATGGTGAGAGTGGAGCACGACTGTCTCCGTGGCGCGATAGGCTAGCGCGGTCGTCTGTTACCGAAAGGTTGGAGGTTCGAGCCCACCCGGTGGTGGTGCGGCGCTTTTTTTTCTTTAGGCTGATAGCTTTGAAGATATGCTCTGATGGTGGTGAGAGTGGAGCACGACTGTCTCCGTGGCGCAATTGGCTAGCGCGATTGGCTATTAATCGAAAGGTTGGAGTTTCGAGCCCACCCGGTGGTGGTGCGGCGCTTTTTTTTGGGGCTGATAGCTTTGAAGATATGTTCTGATGGTGGTGAGAGTAGAGCACGACTGTCTCCGTGGCGCAATTCGCTAGCGCGATCGGTTGTTAACCAAAAGGTTGGAGGTTCGAGCCCTCCCGGGAGTGGTGTGTTGCTTTTTTTTCTTTGGGCTGATAGCTTTGAAGATATGTTCTGATGGTGGTGAGAGTGGAGCAGGACTGTCTCCGTGGCGCTATTGGCTAGCGCGATCGGCTGTTAACCGAAAGGTTGGAGGTTCGAGCCCTCCCGGGAGTGGTGTGTTGCTTTTTTTTCTTTGGGCTGATAGCTTTGAAGATATGTTCTGATGGTGGTGAGAGTGGAGCAGGACTGTCTCCGTGGCGCAATTGGGTAGCGCGTTCGGTCATTAACCGAAAGGTTGGAGGTTCGAGCCCACCCGGTGGTGGTGCGGCGCTTTTTTTCTATGGCCTGATAGCTTTGAAGATATGTTCTAAAGGTGGTGAGAGTGGAACAGGACTGTCTCCGTGGCGAAATTGGCTAGCGCTATTGGCTAGCGCGATCGGCTGTTAATCGAAAGGTTGGAGTTTCGAGCCCTCCCGGGAGTGGTGTGTTGCTTTTTTCTTTGCGCTCATAGCTTTGAAGATATGTTCTGATGGTGGTGAGAGTGGAGCACGACTGTCTCCGTGGCGCGATCGGCTTGCGCGATCGTCTGTTAACTGAAAGGTTGGAGGTTCGAGCCCACCCGGTGGTGGTGCAGCGCTTTTTTTTCTTTGGGCTGATAGCTTTGAAGATATGTTCTGAAGGTGGTGAGAGTGGAACAGGACTGTCTCCGGGGCGCATTTGGCTTGCGCGATCGGCTGTTAACCGAGAGGTTGGAGGTTCGAGCCCACCCGGTGGTGGTGCGGCGCTTTTTTTTTCTTTGGGCTGATAGCGTTGAAGATATGTTCTGATGGTGGTGAGAGTTGAGCACGACTGTCTCCGTGGCGCAATTGGCTAGGGCGATCGGCTGTTGACCGAAAGGTTGGAGGTTCGAGTCCTCCGGGGAGTGGTGTGTTGCTTTTTTCTTTGCGCTGATAGCTTTGAAGATATGTTCTGATGGTGGTGAGAGAGGAGCACGACTGTCTCCCTGGCGCGATCGGCTAGCGCGATCGTCTGTTACCGAAGGTTGGAGGTTCGAGCCCACCCGGTGGTGGTGCGGCGCTCTTTTTTTCTTATAGGCAGAAAAAGCTATAGGCAGCTTGAAGATATGACCTGATGGTGGTGAGAGTGGAGCACGACTGTCTCCGTGGCGCAATTGGCTAGCGCGATCGGCTGTTAACTGAAAGGTTGGAGGTTTCGAGCCCTCCCGGGATGGTGTGTTGCTTTTTTTCTTTGGGCTGATAGCTTTGAAGATATGTTTGATGGTGGGAGAGTGGAGCAGACTGTCTCCGTGGCGCAATTGGCTAGCGCAAACAGCTGTTAAGCGAAAGGTTGGAGGTTCGAGCCCACCCGGTGGTGGTGCGACGCTTTTTTCTTGGGCTGATAGCTCTGAAGAAATGTTCTGACGGTGGGGAGACTGGAGCACGACTGTCTCCGTGGCGCAATTGGCTAGCGCGATCGGCTGTTAACCGAAAGGTTGGAGGTTCGAGCCCTCCCGGGAGTGGTGTGTTGCTTTTTTTTCTGTGCACTGATAGCTTTGAAGTTATGTTCTGATGGCGGTGAGAGTGGAGCAGGACTGTCTCCGTGGCGCAATTTGGTAGCGCGTTCGGTCGTTAATCAAAAGGTTGGAGGTTCGAGCCCACCCTGTGGTGGTGCGGCGCTTTTTTTCTGTGGCCTGATAGCTTTGAAGATATGTTCTAATGGTGGTGAGAGTGGAACAGGACTGTCTCCGTGGCGCAATTGGCTAGCGCGATCGGCTGTTAATCGAAAGGTTGAAGTTTCGAGCCCACCCGGTGGTGGTGCGGCGCTTTTTTTTGGGGCTGATAGCTTTGAAGATATGTTCTCATGGTGGTGAGAGTGGAGCAGGACTGTCTCCGTTGCGCAATTGGCTAGCGCGATCGGCTGTTAACCGAAAGGCTGGAGTTTCGAGCCCTCCCGGGAGTGGTGTGTTGCTTTTTTCTTTGCGCTGATAGCTTTGAAGATATGTTCTGATGGTGGTGAGAGTGGAGCACGACTGTCTCCTTGGCGCAATTGGCTAGCGCGATCGGTTGTTGACCGAAAGGTTGGAGGTTCGAGCCCACCCGGTGGTGGTGCGGCGCTCTTTTTTCTTTAGGCAGATAGCTTTGAAGATATGCTCTGATGATGGTGAGAGTTGAGCACGACTGTCTCCGTGGCGCGATCGCCTAGCGCGGTCGTCTGTTAACCGAAAGGTTGGAGGTTCGAGCCCACCCGGTGGTGGTGCGGCGCTTTTTTTTCTTTAGGCTGATAGCTTTGAAGACATGCTCTGATGGTGGTGAGAGTGGAGCACGACTGTCTCCGTGGCGCAATTGGCTAGCGCGATCGGCTGTTAATCGAAAGGTTGGAGTTTCGAGCCCACCCGGTGGTGGTGCGGCGCTTTTTTTGGGGCTGATAGCTTTGAAGATATGTTCTTATGGTGGTGAGACTGGAGCAGGACTGTCTCCGTTGCGCAATTAGCTAGCGCGATTGGCTGTTAACCGAAAGGTGGGAGTTTCGAGTCCTCCCGGGAGTGGTGTGTTGCTTTTTTCTTTGCGCTGATAGCTTTGAAGATATGTTCTGATGGTGGTGAGAGTGGAGCACGACTGTCTCCTTGGCGCAATTGGCTAGCGGGATCGGTTGTTGACCGAAAGGTTGGAGGTTCGAGCGCACCCGGTGGTGGTGCGGCGCTTTATTTTCTTTGGGCTGATAGCTTTGAAGATATGTTCTGATGGTGGGGAGAGTAGAGCACGACTGTCTCCGTGGCGCAATTCGCTAGCGCGATCGGTTGTTAACCGAAAGGTTGGAGGTTCGAGCCCTCCCGAGAGTGGTGTGTTGCTTTTTTTCTTTGGACTGATAGCTTTGTAGATATGTTCTGATGGTGGTGAGAGTGGAGCAGGACTGTCTCCGTGGCGCAATTGGCTAGCGCGATCGGCTGTTAACCGAAAGGTTGGAGGTTCGAGCCCTCCCGGGAGTGGTGTGTTGCTTTTTTTTCTTTGGGCTGATAGCTTTGAAGATATGTTCTGATGGTGGTGAGAGTGGAGCAGGACTGTCTCCGTGGCGCAATTGGGTAGCGCGTTCGGTCGTTAACCGAAAGGTTGGAGGTTCGAGCCCACCCGGTGGTGGTGCGGCGCTTTTTTTCTATGGCCTGATAGCTTTGAAGATATGTTCTAATGGTGGTGAGAGTGGAACAGGACTGTCTCCGTGGCGAAATTGGCTAGCGCAATTGGCTAGCGCGATCGGCTGTTAATCGAAAGGT
Organism: Rhipicephalus microplus; assembly: GCF_013339725.1. Lineage (NCBI taxonomy): Eukaryota > Metazoa > Arthropoda > Arachnida > Ixodida > Ixodidae > Rhipicephalus > Rhipicephalus microplus. The sequence continues at coordinate 9,344 of NW_023608614.1, read as the reverse complement.
TGGAGTTTCGAGCCCTCCCGGGAGTGGTGTGTTGCTTTTTTCTTTGCGCTGATAGCTTTGAAGATATGTTCAGATGGTGGTGAGAGTGGAGCACGACTGTCTCCGTGGCGCGATCGGCTTGCGCGATCGTCTGTTAACTGAAAGGTTGGAGGTTCGAGGCCTCCGGGGAGTGGTGTGTTGCTTTTTTTTCTTTGGGCTGATAGCTTTGAAGATATGTTTGATGGTGGTGAGAGCGGAGCAGGACTGTCTCCGTGGCGCGATCAGCTAGCGCGATCGTCTGTAACCGAAAGGTTGGAGGTTCGAGCCACCCGGTGGTGGTGCGGCGCTTTTTTCTATAGGCAGAAAAAGCTATAGGCAGCTTTTAAGATATGCTCTGATGCTGGTGAGGAGTGGAACGACTGTCTCGTGGCGCAATTGGCTAGCGCGATCGGCTGTTAACTGAAAGATTGGAGGTTCGAGCCCTCCCGGAAGTGGTGTGTTGCTTTTTTTTCTTTGGGCTGATAGCTTTGAAGATATGTTCTGATGGTGGGGAGAGTGGAGCAGGACTGTTTCCGTGGCGCAATTCGCTAGCGCAATTGGCTAGCGCGATCGGCTGTTAACCGAAACGTTGGAGGTTCGAGCCCACCCGGTGGTGGTGCGACGCTTTTTTTTGGGCTGATAGCTCTGAAGAAATGTTCTGACGGTGGGGAGACTGGAGCACGACTGTCTCCGTGGCGCAATTGGCTAGAGAGATCGGCTGTTAACCGAAAGGTTGGAGGTTCGAGCCCTCCCGGGAGTGGTGTGTTGCTTTTTTTTTTCTTTGCACTGATAGCTTTGAGGTTATGTTCTGATGGCGGTGAGAGTGGAGCAGGACTGTCTCCGTGGCGCAATTTGGTAGCGCGTTCGGTCGTTAATCGAAAGGTTGGAGGTTCGAGCCCACCCGGTGGTGGTGCGGCGCTTTTTTCTATGGCCTGATAGCTTTGAAGATATGTTCTAATGGTGGTGAGAGTGGAACAGGACTGTCTTCGTGGCGCAATTGGCTAGCGCGATCGGCTGTTAATCGAAAGGTTGGAGTTTCGAGCCCACCCGGTGGTGGTGCGGCGCTTTTTTTTGGGGCTGATAGCTTTGAAGATATGTTCTGATGGTGGTGAGAGTGGAGCAGGACTGTCTCCGTTGCGCAATTGGCTAGCGCGATCGGCTGTTAACCGAAAGGTTGGAGTTTCGAGCCCTCCCGGGAGTGGTGTGTTGCTTTTTTTCTTTGCGCTGATAGCTTTGAAGATATGTTCTGATGGTCGTGAGAGTGGAGCACGACTGTCTCCTTGGCGCAATTGGCTAGCGCGATCGGTTGTTGACCGAAAGGTTGGAGGTTCGAGCCCACCCGGTGGTGGTGCGGCGCTCTTTTTTCTTTAGGCAGATAGCTTTGAAGATATGCTCTGATGATGGTGAGAGTGGAGCACGACTGTCTCCGTGGCGCGATCGGCTAGCGCGGTCGTCTGTTAACCGTAAGGTTGGAGGTTCGAGCCCACCCGGTGGTGGTGCGGCGCTTTTTTTCTTTAGGCTGATAGCTTTGAAGATATGCTCTGATGGTGGTGAGAGTGGAGCACGACTGTCTCCGTGGCGCAATTCGCTAGCGCGATCGGCTCTTAATCGAAAGGTTGGAGTTTCGAGCCCACCCGGTGGTGGTGCGGCGCTTTTTTTTGGGGCTGATAGCTTTGAAGATATGTTCTTATGGTGGTGAGAGTGGAGCAGGACTGTCTCCGTTGCGCAATTGGCTAGCGCGATCGGCTGTTAACCGAAAGGTTGGAATTTCGAGCCCTCCCGGTAGGTGGTGTGCGTTTTTTGCTTTGCGCTGATAGCTTTGAAGATATGTTTCTGATGGTGGTGAGAGTGGAGCACAGCTGTCTCCTTGGCGCAATTGGCTAGCGCGATCGGTTGTTGACCGAAAGGTTGGAGCTTCGAGCGCACCCGGTGGTGGTGCGGCGCTTTTTTTTCTTTGGGCTGATAGCTTTGAAGATATGTTCTGATGGTGGTGAGAGTGGAGCAGGACTGTCTCCGGGGCGCAATTGGCTTGCGCGATCGGCTGTTAACCGAAAGGTTGGAGGTTTCGAGCCCACCCGGTGGTGGTGCGGCGCTTTTTTTTTGGGCTGATAGCTTTGAAGATATGTTCTGATGGTGGTGAGAGTGGAGCAGACTGTCTCCGTGCGCAATTGGCTAGCGCGATCGGCTGTTGACTCAAAAGTTGGAGGTTCGAGCCCTCCGGTTGGTGGTGTCGGTGCTTTTTTTCTTTGGGCTGATAGCTTTGAAGATATGTTCTGATGGTGGTGAGAGTGGAGCAGGACTGTCTCCGGGCGCAATTGGCTTAGCGCGATCGGCTGTTAAACCGAAAGGTTGGAGGTTTCGAGCCCTCCCGGGGTGGTGCGGGCTCTTTTTTTTCTTTGGGCTGATAGCTTTGAAGATATGTTCTGATGGTGGTGAGAGTGGAGCACGACTGTCTCCGTGGCGCAATTGGCTAGCGCGATCGGCTGTTACCGAAAGGTTGGAGGCTTCGAGCCCACCCGGTGGTGGTGCGGCGCTTTTTTTTCTTTGGGCTGATAGCTTTGAAGATATGTTCTGATGGTGGTAGAGTGGAAGCACGACTGTCTCCGTGGCGCAATTGGCTAGCGCGATCGGCTGTTAACCGAAAGGTTGGAGGTTCGAGCCCTCCCGGGAGTGGTGTGTTGCTTTTTTTTCTTTGCGGCGATAGCTTTGAAGATATGTTCTGATGGTGGCTGAGAAGTGGAGCACGACTGTCTCCGTGGCGCAATTGGCTAGCGCGATCGGCTGTTAACCTGAAAAGTTGGAGGTTCGAGCCCACCCGGTGGTGGGTGCGGCGCTTTTTTGCTCTGGGCTGATAGCTTTGAAGATATGTTCTGAATGGTGGTGAGAGTGGAGCAGGACTGTCTCCGTGGCGCAATTGGCTAGCGCGATCGGCTGTTAACCGAAGGTTGGAGTTTCGAGCCCCCACCGGGATTGGGTGTTGCTTTTTTCTTTGCGCTGATAGCTTTGAAGATATGTTCTGATGGTGGTGAGAGTGGAGCACGACTGTCTCCGTGGCGCAGATTGGCTAGCGCGATCGGCTGTTACCGAAAGGTTGGAGGTTCGAGCCCTCCCGGGGAGTCGCGTGTTGCTTTTTTTCTTTGCGCTGATAGCTTTGAAGATATGTTCTGATGGTGGTGAGAGTGGAGCCACGGACTGTCTCCGTGGCGCAATTGGCTAGCGCGATCGGCTGTTAACCGAAAGGTTGGAGGTTCGAGCGCACCCGGTGGTGGTGCGGCGCTTTTTTTTCTTTGGGCTGATAGCTTTGAAGATATGTTCTGATGGTGGTGAGAGTGGAGCACGACTGTCTCCGTGGCGCAATTGGCTAGCGCGATCGGCTGTTAACCGAAAGGTTGGAGGTTCGAGCCCATCCCGGTGGTGGTGCTGTCGCTTTTTTCTTTGGCTGATAGCTTTGAAGATATGTTCTGATGGTGGTGAGAGTGGAGCACGACTGTCTCCGTGGCGCAATTGGCTAGCGCGATCGGTCTGTTAACCGAAAGGTTGGAGGTTCGAGCCCTCCCGGAGTGGTGGTGTGTGCTTTTTTTTCTTTGGGCTGATAGCTTTGAAGATATGTTCTTGATGATGGTGAGAGTGGAGCAGGACTGTCTCCGTGGCGCAATTGGCTAGCGCGATCGGCTGTTAACCGAAAGGTTGGAGGTTCGAGCCCCCCGGGGGTGGTGCGGCGCTTTTTTTTCTTTGGGCTGATAGCTTTGAAGATATGTTCTGATGGTGGTGAGAGTGGAGCACGACTGTCTCCGTGGCGCAATTGGCTAGCGCGATCGGCTGTTAACCGAAAGGTTGGAGTTCGAGCCCACCCGGTGGTGTGCGGCGCTTTTTTCTTTGGGCTGATAGCTTTGAAGATATGTTCTGATGGTGGTGAGAGTGGAGCACGGACTGTCTCCGTGGCGCAATTGGCTAGCGCGATCGGCTGTTAACCGAAAGTTGGAGGTTCGAGCCCACCCGGTGGTGGTGCGGCGCTTTTTTTTCTTTGGCTGATAGCTTTGAAGATATGTTCTGATGGTGGTGAGAGTGGAGCACGACTGTCTCCGTGGCGCAATTGGCTAGCGCGATCGGCTGTTAACCGAAAGGTTGGAGTTTCGAGCCCACCCGGTGGTGGTGCGGCGCTTTTTTTCTTTGGGCTGATAGCTTTGAAGATATGTTCTGATGGTGGTGAGAGTGGAGCAGGACTGTCTCCGTGGCGCAATTGGCTAGCGCGATCGGCTGTTAACCGAAAGGTTGGAGGTTCGAGCCCTCCCGGGAGTGGTGTGTTGCTTTTTTTCTTTGCGCTGATAGCTTTGAAGATATGTTCTGATGGTGGTGAGAGTGGAGCACGACTGTCTCCGTGGCGCAATTGGCTAGCGCGATCGGCTGTTAACCGAAAGGTTGGAGGTTCGAGCCCACCCGGTGGTGGTGCGGCGCTTTTTTTTCTTTAGGCTGATAGCTTTGAAGATATGTTCTGATGGTGGTGAGAGTGGAGCACGACTGTCTCCGTGGCGCAATTGGCTAGCGCGATCGGCTGTTAACCGAAAGGTTGGAGTTCGAGCCCTCCGGGAGTGGTGTGTTGCTTTTTTTTCTTTGGGCTGATAGCTTTGAAGATATGTTCTGATGGTGGTGAGAGTGGAGCAGGACTGTCTCCGTGGCGCAATTGGCTAGCGCGATCGGCTGTTAACCGAAAAGGTTGGAGGTTCGAGCCCACCCGGTGGTGGTGTGTCGCTTTTTTTTCTTTGGCTGATAGCTTTGAAGATATGTTCTGATGGTGGGTGAGAGTGGAGCACGACCTGTCTCCGGGGCGCAATTGGCTTGCGCGATCGGCTGTTAACTGAAAGGTTGGAGGTTCGAGCCCACCGTGTGGTGGGCGGCGCTTTTTTTCTTTGGGCTGATAGCTTTGAAGATATGTTCTGATGGTGGTGAGAGTGGAGACGACTGTCTCGTGGCGAAATTGGCTAGCGCGATCGGCTGTTGACTGAAGGTTGGATGGTTCGAGCGCCACCCGGTGGTAGGTGCGGACGCTTTTTTTTTCTTCGGGCTGATACGCCTTTGAGAAAGTAGTTCTAGACTGGTGGTGAGAGTGGAGCACGGACTGTACGTCCAGTGGCGCAATCGGCCTCGCGCGATCGGGCTGGTTACCCGAAAGGTTGGAGGTTCGAGCCCCTCCCGGTAGTGGTGTGTTGCGTTTTTTTCTTTAGGGCTGAATGCTTTGAAAGCTTATGTTCTGATGGTGGTGAGAAGAGAGCAGGACTGTCTCCGTGGCGCAATTGGCTAGCGCGATCGTCTGTTAACCGAAAGGTTGGAGGTTCGAGCCCACCCGGTGGTGGTGCGGCGCTTTTTTTTCTATGGGCTGATAGCTTTGAAGATATGTTCTGATGGTGGTGAGAGTGGAGCAGGACTGTCTCCATTGCGCAATTGGCTAGCCGATCGGCTGTTAACCTGAAAGGTTGGAGGTTTCGAGCCCTCCAGGGAGTGGTGTGTTGCTTTTTTTCTTTGGGCTGATAGCTTTGAAGATATGTTCTGATGGTGGTTGAGAGTGGAGCACGGACTGTCTCCGTGGCGCAATTGGCTAGCGCGATCGGCTGTTAACCGAAAGGTTGGAGGTTCGAGCGCCACCCGGTGGTGGTGCGGCGCTTTTTTTCTTTGGCTGATAGCTTTGAAGATATGTTCTGATGGTGGTGAGAGTGGAGCACGACTGTCTCCGTGGCGCAATTGGCTAGCGCGATCGGCTGTTAACCGAAAGGTTGGAGGTTCGAGCCCACCCGGTGGTGGTGCGGCGCTTTTTTTTCTTTGGGCTGATAGCTTTGAAGATATGTTCTGATGGTGGTGAGAGTGGAGCAGGACTGTCTCCGTGGCGCAATTGGCTAGCGCGATCGGCTGTTAACCGAAAGGTTGGAGGTTCGAGCCCTCCCGGAGTGGTGGTGGGGCTTTTTTTCTTTGGGCTGATAGCTTTGAAGATATGTTCTGATGGTGGTGAGAGTGGAGCACGACTGTCTCCGTGGCGCAATTGGCTAGCGCGATCGGCTGTTAACCGAAAGGTTGGAGGTTCGAGCCCTCCCGGGAGTGGTGTGTTGCCTTTTTTTCTTTGGGCTGATAGCTTTGAAGATATGTTCTGATGGTGGTGAGAGTGGAGCACGACTGTCTCCGTGGCGCAATTGGCTAGCGCGATCGGCTGTTAACCGAAAGGTTGGAGGTTCGAGCCCTCCCGGGGTGGTGTGGCTGCTTTTTTTCTTTGGCTGATAGCTTTGAAGATATGTTCTGATGGTGGTGAGAGTGGAGCACGACTGTCTCCGTGGCGCAATTGGGTAGCGCGTTCGGTCGTTAACCGAAAGGTTGGAGGTTCGAGCCCACCCGGTGGTGGTGCGGCGCATTTTTTCTATGGCCTAATAGCTTTGAAGATATGTTCTAATGTTGGTGAGAGTGGAACAGGACTGTCTCCGTGGCGCAATTGGCTAGCGCGATCGGCTGTTAATCGAAAGGTTGGAGTTTCGAGCCCACCCGGTGGTGGTGCGGCGCTTTTTTTGGGCTGATAGCTTTGAAGATATGTTCTGATGGTGGGGAGAGTGGAGCACGACTGTCTCCGTGGCGCAATTGGCTAGCGCGATCGCTGTTAACCGAAAGGTTGGAGGTTCGAGCCCTCCCGGGAGTGGTGTGTTGCTTTTTTTTTTTGGGCTGATAGCTTTGAAGATATGTTCTGATGGTGGTGAGAGTGGAGCAGGACTGTCTCCGTGGCGCAATTGGGTAGCGCGTTCGGTCATTAACCGAAAGGTTGGAGGTTCGAGCCCACCCGGTGGGGGTCTGGCGCTTTTTTTCTATGGCCTGATAGCTTTGAAGATATGTTCTAATGGTGGTGAGAGTGGAACAGGACTGTCTCCGTGGCGAAATTGGCTAGCGCAATTGGCTAGCGCGATCGGCTGTTAATCGAAAGGTTGGAGTTTCGAGCCCTCCCGGGAGTGGTGTGTTGCTTTTTTCTTTGCGCTGATAGCTTTGAAGATATGTTCTGATGGTGGTGAGAGTGGAGCACGACTGTCTCCGTGGCGCGATCGGCTTGCGCGATCGTCTGTTAACTGAAAGGTCGGAGGTTCGAGGCCTCCGGGGAGTGGTGTGTTGCTTTTTTTTCTTTGGGCTGATAGCTTTGAAGATATGTTCTGATGGTGGTGAGAGTGGAGCAGGACTGTCTCCGTGGCGCGATCAGCTAGCGCGATCGTCTGTTAACCGAAAGGTTGGAGGTTCGAGCCCACCCGGTGGTGGTGCGGCGCTCTTTTTTCTATAGGCAGAATGCTATAGGCTAGCTTTGAAGATATGCTATGATGGTTGGTGAGAGTGGAGCACGACTGTCTCCGTGCGCAATGGCTAGCGCGATCGGCTGTTAACCGAAAGTTGGAGGTTCGAGCCCTCCGGGAGTGGTGTGTTGCTTTTTTTTCTTTGGGCTGATAGCTTTGAAGATATGTCCTGATGGTGGTGAGAGTGGAGCACGACTGTCTCCGGGGCGCAATTGGCTAGCGCGATCGGCTGTACCGAAAGGTTGGAGTTTCGAGCCCACCCGTGGTGGGGCGGCGCTTTTTTTTTCTCTTGGGCTGATAGCTTTGAAGAAGGTTCTGAGGTGGTGAGAGTGGAGCAAGACTGTCTCCGTTGCGCAATTGGCTAGCGCGATCGGCTGATTAACCGAAAGGTTGGAGGTTCGAAGCCACCCGGTGGTGGTGCGGCGCTTTTTTTCTTTGGCCTGATAGCTTTGAAGATATGTTCTGATGGTGGTGAGAGGTAAGCAGGACTGTCTCCGTGGCGCAATTTGGTAGCGCGTTCGGTCGTTAATCGAAAGGTTGGAGGTTCGAGCCCACCCGGTGGTGGTTAGGCGCTTTTTTTCTATGGCCTGATAGCTTTGAAGATATGTTCTAATGGTGGTGACAGAGAGACAGGACTGTCTCCGTGGCGCAATTGGCTAGCGTGATCGGCTGTTAATCGAAAGGTTGAAGTTTCGAGCCTACCCGGTGGTGGTGCGGCGCTTTTTTTGGGGCTGATAGCTTTGAAGATATGTTCTGATGGTGGTGAGAGTGGAGCAGCACTGTCTCCGTTGCGCAATTGGCTAGCGCGATCGGCTGTTAACCGAAAGGTTGGAGTTTCGAGCCCTCCTGGGAGTGGTGTGTTGCTTTTTTCTTTGCGCTGATAGCTTTGAAGTTATGTTCTGATGGTGGTGAGAGTGGAGCACGACTGTCTCCTTGGCGCAATTGGCTAGCGCGATCGGTTGTTGACCGAAAGGTTGGAGGTTCGAGCCCACCCGGTGGTGGTGCGGCGCTCTTTTTTCTTTAGGCAGATAGCTTTGAAGATATGCTCTGATGATGGTGAGAGTGGAGCACGACTGTCTCCGTGGCGCGATCGGCTAGCGCGGTCGTCTGTTAACGGTAAGGTTGGAGGTTCGAGCCCACCCGGTGGTGGTGCGGCGCTTTTTTTCTTTAGGCTGATAGCTTTGAAGATATGCTCTGATGGTGGAGAGTGGAGCACGACTGTCTCCGTGGCGCAATTGGCTAGCGCGATCGGCTGTTAATCGAAAGGTTGGAGTTTCGAGCCCACCCGGTGGTGGTGCGGCGCTTTTTTGGGGCTGATAGCTTTGAAGATATGTTCTTATGGTGGTGAGAGTGGAGCAGGCTGTCTCCGTTGCGCATTGGCTAGCGCGATCGGCTGTTAACCGAAAGTTGGAGTTTCGAGCCCTCCCGGTGTTGGTGCGGCGCTTTTTTTTCTTTGGGCTGATAGCTTTGAAGATATGTTCTGATGGTGGTAAGAGTGCAGCACGACTGTCTCCATGGCGCAATTGGCTAGTGCGATCGGCTGTTGACCGAAAGGTTGGAGGTTCGGCCCACCCGGTGGTGGTGCGACGCTTTTTTTTTGGGCTGATAGCTCTGAAGAAATGTTCTGACGGTGGGAGAGTAGAGCACGACTGTCCCGTGGCGCAATTGGCTAGCGCGATCGGCTGTTAACCGAAAGGTTGGAGGTTCGAGTCCTCCCGGGGTGGGTGTTTGCTTTTTTTTCTTTGGGCATAGCTTTGAAGTTATGTTCTGATGGTGGTGAGAGTGGAGCAGGACTGTCTCCATGGCGCAATTGGGTAGCGCGTTCGGTCGTTAACCGAAAGGTTGGAGGTTCGAGCCCACCCGGTGGTGGTGAGGCGCTTTTTTTTCTTTACGCTGATAGCTTTGATGACATGTTCTGATGGTGGTGAGAGTGGAGCAGGACTGTCTCCATTGCGCAATTGACTAGCACGATCGGCGGTTAACTGAAAGGTTGGAAGTTCGAGCCCTCCAGGATGGTGT
>NW_023608613.1:0-27782 GCF_013339725.1 Rhipicephalus microplus | reverse complement strand
CCTCTTCTACCTGCCCGCCTCATCAAGGTACGTTGTTAATGCTTAAAGAAAAGTTTCTTGTCTTCTTCCCCAGCTTCCCTGAACGATGTTTGCGGAGTATTAATCTGCTCTCGTGGTGGTAAAGCAATGCACGCATACAGATACGTTTGCCTATACACTTGAACAAACACCACAAATCCGTCTACTCGATATAAACAAGGATTCCCGCATGTTGTTACCCACGAGTTATTCGCCAAAGGCTTAGTTTCACGTAAACCAGTGGGATCTCAACGGACGAGTGGTTTAGAGAGCTTTGTAGTTGCCTTAATCTAACCAAATCTAGTCACAGTGTACGCATGCATCAGCCGTTTTTCTGACGGGATGTTGTACACCGCACTTCTTTCTTATTGCGTGTCTACAGCGGTAGATGTGTTTTCGCGGACCCAAGTACTGGGTTAGTGCCCGTCGCAGAAAACCCGGTGCGCTTCAAGAAGACATTTACAAAAATATTAAAAGCAGTGAAGCGCGCAACGCCAGAGGTTTATTCGAACATGGGTCCCGTGGAGAGGCAGTAGAACATGAATCCTTTAATCCTCTCATGCTTAACCTTCCAATAGTTTGTTTTCTTCACTGCGAGTAAACAAAACAAAAAAATCACAGCATATCCACGAGTGAATAATAGTTAGTGGTACGAAACGTCCATCCGTCCGTGTGTCGTCCGTCCGTGCATGCGTTCGATCACGTTTGAGAATGCAGATGACGTGCGGCTAACATCGACGAGACGCAAGCCAAGGAAGCCGAGTGCAAGTTTTGTCAACGCGCCCGCCGCACTGCTTCGTCGATGCCTCACCAACAATCCGCCACGTACGCGACAATGCAGGAAACTGAGAGAGGCACTCGTCCTCCGCGCACTCAGGCAAAGTGCACGCAGCAGCTAGTCGGAGAGTAGTGGAACTTCGGAGAGTAGTGCTTAACTCACGCATCAAAATACTTGTGAGAGTGGCCTGCGTGCGCAGAGGTTACAGAATCGGCAGGCTTTCATGGCCCCACCGACTTCATTATTCTCGGTTCATTCCGTGTAACAGCTGTTCTTGCCATGCACGCGGAGGCCATGCTGAGCTGAGTGCAGAGTAAGCGAGAACAGGTTCTAAACACATAATAATCGCAAATTATCAAAGTCGGTGGGTTAGCGCAAACGCGTGCGCTGGAACAATGACATTGATCCAGACAATACACAGACACAAATGATCGGATTCAGTCGGCGGCCGACCATGTTGGCAGACGTCTGTTTGCTCTAGCCAGTTTTTTAAAGATTGGTGGCAGTGTGAAAACACGAGCCTCGTCTGGCGATGTGGGATGCTCAGAGTAGAGGGGTACAAAGAACGGAGGAATGTGTAACAAAAGACGGTGGGTGAGAGCGACAACTACAGGGCTGCGGAGGTGCAGTTGGCATTTAACAATAAAAATCTATGGGCACCTCGCCGATGGCTTTTCGATGGACGAATTGGTGGCCTGGGAAGTTGCCGGTGCGCTGACTCCGCTCGCTGTAACCGATCGGCGGAGTTCAGACACGTTCGTTGTAAGTGCAATTTTGTGCCATTGAAATAAGGATTTTCCACGATCATGTGAGTATCATTTGTTTTAAGCAAAAGTTCATTTTAAGTGGGGCCGTTATATGTGGGCTTATATATATGGTATGTATATATATATATATATGCACTTGTGTCTCACAAAAACCAGACGATGTTTCACCACATGTCACAAGCAATGAAGCAGATCCTAGGTTCAGATTTTTTTTACCTATGTTATAAACATAGTAAAGAAGGTTTATTATTGTTTACGGTATCTCTGGTCACTTATCTGCAAAATGTATATATTCTGAATTTTTCTTCTTTTGAATGTTTTTGTATATAGTGTTTTTTATTGCAATTCATCATGGCAACTGAAAATTGCACACTTTCACATTTATACATTCCACAGTACTTTTGGTGCTTTAAAACTTATTTTTTAAAGCCCATTTCTTTATGCATAATTTGGTATGCTGCAATGCGTGCTGGAATACTTTTCTCACTGGCAAAAGCTTTCTTCTAGAGACATATGAAAAATGACCATTTATCACTGCAACGAAAAAGTTAAACTTGGGCATAGGTGGAAATATTGACACACGTTGATGGGCGCATGAAGAGGACGAGGTTGAAGCGGGGCTGGCTCATGAGCAGCTCAGTCTCCTGTTTTTGGCTCTGTGCTATACCTCTTGCAATCATTCTATTGTGTAAATAAATGCGTTCCATAGTCACAGTTGTGGTGGGAAGTGCTGGGCAAGCCAGCTACTGTGAAGCGTGACTGGAGGGCAACCGTCTACTAACGACAGAACAGTTTCGTTGCTGTCGTCGACTAGCGGGGTTGCCACCACTACCCCAAGAGATGAACTTGGACGGCGACATCTAGCAGCCGATCACAAAGGCGCCGCCTTTCCACTATCGAGAGCCACGCACATTCACAGGGAAACCTGGCGGGGACGTTGAAGAATAGCGTCTACCACTTTCTTATCGCCAAGGAGACTCTCGATTTTGGCCTGTGTAATCGGGCACTGCCGAACGTTTGAAGCCCTGAAGACTCGCCACATCACTACGAAGTTCAAATGCCTTGGCCAGTGTCATGACGGTCGCCACTGTCGATGTGTGCCAAGACTCCTTGCCTACCGACCTTTGTTCAACGTTCGCCTCATTGTACGCGAGGAACTTCAATGCCACATTTCTGTACCCATGAACACCCAGAACCACCGTGCGATGCACCGTCCACAAGCATTATTGCTGCAAGTTTAGACGAGCGCAGCTATCCCAACCGCGGTCCTCAGCTAAGGGCTTCACCACCAACGTTTTTTTTATGTAGAGCCACCGCTCCCTCTCTCATAACTGCTCCAACAGCCATCCACCCCCTTATGTGTCTCAGTGGGAGCAGAGCGCCGCGTACCCTCAAATACAGTAACGTTCTCTACGCCTCTTAAATGGCCTGTCTGCTACCAGTACGGTGTTCGTGTACAAATAGCCCGATTTCGCTCAATGCGACGTCATCCACGTTTGACATTTCCTCAGCGATCTGAGATGTTTCCACATCGAAGCCAACGGCCTGACTACACATACTGGCCCCCCAACCCAACGACGAGTGGCACGCCTGCCAGCCAGTCAACCGGAGTGGTTCGCCTGGGTCTGTGCGCAGCTTAACAGTGCCCACCACCCATCGGCCTCGGTCGTCGTTTTCATGACGCCGGTCACGGCTTTAATCACCACCACTGGGGAACTAGCCAGCGTGGCCAGCAAATGTGAGGTTGCTGGATGTACAGATTTTCATCAAAGTAGCCTCCACCAGTTTCTATGCTTCAGAATAAGGTTCATGTACTTGTTGACGACGTTCCCACAATGGCATTGATAGATACTGGCTCAAGTGTTTCTGTGACGAGTTTAGTTTTTAAGCAACTTGGCCACAAGGTTATGTTTTATTGGGACAAACTGTTCACTTTTCAAGCGGTGCAGCACATTCTTGCATCCAGTCGGTGTCTGCATTGTGCCTGTTAGTGTTGTCGTTGAAACGCTCAAGGCAGAATTCACAGTACTGGCTCAATCAATGCACGAGGTTATACTTGGCATAGACTTTTTGCAAGAGTGTCATGCAACCATAGATTGTGGAGCAAGTGAGTTCTGTGTCTACTCTTGCCCAGCAGCTTGATTGTAAGAAAGGTAACCTCATTGTAGCTAAAGATGCCCTTCTGCCAGCGTGGTCCACAGTCAGCGTACAAGTTACCGCTTCGGAAAGTGACTCGAGTTTGACTTCACGTGACATAGTGATTGAGCCGTTGCCTGCAGCTTGTGTCAAAAAATAACATCTTTGTACCATGCTGTGTTGTATCTCTCACAGACGAGAAGGCTCACTTATGGGTGATAAACAGCTCACCCGAATAGGTTGTACTATCGGTTGGTATGCGCCTTGTCCTGTTTGAAAAGCAGAGCAGTATCTGCGTTGGAGTTTTAAGTGATACTGCAAAGGCAGATCCTGATGAAATTTCTGGTATGGAAGCTTAAGTCTCAAAATGATTAGCAAGTTCATTTCCTCGCAGAAGTGCAGAGTTCTGCTTGCTCTACTGGCGAGATATGCTAAAGCATTTGATTTTGCACAGAAGGTGCATAGGGCTGAGATACTAACCATGTGCGCTCGTCACAAGATCGATACTGGCTTTGCTCATCTTCTCCGATAAAAACCTTATCACGTTTCCGCGTCCGAGCGCAGAGTTATTGTTGAACAAGTTGGCGAGGTGCTAGCCACTGGTGTCATTCAAGAATCTTCTAGTTCCTTGGTTGTGCCTGTCATCTCGGTAAAGAAAAATAGGTCCTGGAGGTTCTGTGTTCTTCTGTATTGATTATCGGCGTTTCAACTCTATAACCAAAAGGACGTGTATCCCCCCTTCGCATCGATGACGTCATCGACTGCCTGCATTCAGCTTCTTATTTTTTTTTCGATAGATTTGCGATCTGGGTATTTGCAGACTCCCATGGATCCAACTGATAAAGGAAAAATGGCTTTTGTTACGCCACACAGTCTATTAGAATTGAGTGTTATGCCGTTCGGATGGTGTAATGCTCCGGCAACATTTGAACGCTATGGATACCGTCTTGAGGGGCCTCAAATGGGAAATTTCTTTATGTTACCTAAATGATGTGGTTATTTTTGGACAAACTTTTGAGGAAAATAATCATCGCCTCGACGTTGTTCTAACATGTTTGGAGAAGGCTGCCTTGACGCTGTGCTCAAAAAAAAAGTCGTTTCGGTGAACATCAAGCACTGGTTTTAGGTCACCTTGTGAACAAAGCTAGTGTTAGGCCGAACCGGCAGAAAGTTGACGCCGTCAGCAAGTTTAAGCAACCCCGGTCTAAATTTCCGGAGCCCTCCACTACGGCGTCTCTCATAATCATATGGTGGTTTTGGGACGTTAAACCCCACATATCAATCAAGTTCAAGCAGCCACAGTCTCTCCGGGAGCTGTGAAGCTATCTGGTCTTATGCTGTTATTTTAGCCGCTTTGTGCCTAATTTTGCTGAAATGGCCCAGCCACTGACTGACTTGCTGCACAAGGATGTCCCTTTCCACTGGACACCAAATTGTGAGTCAGTGTTTAAGAAACTACAGTTCGTTCTCAATTCCGGGCCAATACTATGCCACTTGATCCCTCTGCTCCCATGGAAATCTACACCGATGCCAGTGGAGTTGGTCTCGGCACGGTGCTCATTCAACGCCACAACAATGCTGAACACGCCGCCTATGCAAGCCGGTCTCTGAGCAAGACAGAGCGTAATTATAGGTTACCGAACTAGAGTGCCTCGCCGTCGTTTTCACCGTACACAAGTTTCGCCCCAACATCTATGGTGTCGCTTCTCAGTCATCACCAGTCATCACTCCCTTCGCTGGTTGGTAGGCCTACGTGACCCATGTGGTCGACTTGTGCAATGGGCTGTATGATTACAAGAATTTGACTTCACGGTCTGCTACAAGAGTGGTAACCCCCACGCAGACGCTGACTGCACGGCTTCCTCTACTAACGACTGACTGTGAAGCTGACAACTTTGACCATTTTATCACCGCTATTGACTCTCATTTCCCTGATATTTCGGCTTTCCGGGCAGCACAGCACGAGGATAGTTGCTTAGATGACGTGTTTGCTTACGCCAATGACCCAGCCAATTCAAACTCTTTTGTAGTTCACGATGCTGTCCTTTACTAGAAGACTTATTCCGGCCAAGGAGCCCGTCTGCTTCTAGTAGTTCTATGCACTCTACATCCCCAAATTTTTCAGTTCTTTCATGATGATGCAACCAGTGGACACATGGGCATCGTCAGAACGTTTCATCGCATCCAGAAAAGGTTTACTGGCCCAAGATGTGACGCGACACGGAAAAATACGTAGCGGGTTGCGAACAATGTCAACGTCACAAACGCCCACGACTACGTCACCCGAACTTCTCCATCCCATACCACCTCTTAGCTCTTTCTTCGAGATAGTTGCTGTCGATCTTCTAGGTCCGTTTCCGTGTTCAGTCAGTGCCAATTGACAGGTCATCGTGTGCGTCGACCACTTGATGCGCTACGCAGAAACTGAGGCAATACCTACTGCAACAGCCTTTCACGTGTCGCAGTTTATTTTCGCCTTATAATTCTACGCTATGGCCCTTTACGAGTCGTAATTAGCGACCGGGGACATCAGTTTGTTGCTGACGTTGTTGAAAAGATTCTGCGCCTGTCTGCCAGCCAGTTCCGCCACACGACCCCGTATCACCCACAGATGAATGGTCTCCCAGAGCGGACCAGAAGGATCTAACAAACATGTTGTCAATTTACCGTATTTGCTCGCGTAATGAACGCACTCGCATAATGAATCCACCCCCCTTTGGCCTTTGGAAAAGAAAAAAACTTGTTGTAATGTATCTGTTCATTTTATTTTGGTATGATAGCCAGTACTGTTGATGATCGAAACAACATTAAATCAAGTCATTATATCACAAAATAACAACCAATAAAAACTCAAAACACAGTTTCGCAACCATGCTAAACAGTTGTTAGCAGCGCTAGTGCGGACGACATCAATCAAATTTTGAAAGTCGCACCTTTTACAGCAAAGCGCCATCTGTCAATTGCAGGGGAAAACTCTTTGCTGATAGCGCCATGCAAGCACAGTGGCACCAAAACAAAGCATGTGGCCTTCAAACTGGTGGACCGCGCCGACGGCGCACCCGAAACGTTCGTGCACCGCCATCCGATGCTGCGTTGTATTGCGATTTATTACGCTGAGGCGGCGTCTCAGCGACCGTCTCAGTGACATTACATATGTCATCTCTGGCATCACAAGCAATCGTCGGTGCTCTAGCAAGACACAGCTGACACACGTTGCGCGCCTCAAGCCATATCACCATTAACCTTGCTACTGACTTACCCAGTAGGCATCGCCTGCGAACAGGGAAATGACACACCTCGATCTGCGCATGAAGAGGACGAGGTCGAACGGGACTGGCTCACGAGCAGCTCGATCTCCTGTTTCTGGCTCTGAGCTACCTCTCGCAATTAATTTTTTGTGTAAATAAACGTGTTGCATTGTCACAATATTTCAAAGAAGCTCTTGAATCTATGTAGTATATAGGTAGGTGTAGGTGTGACCAACTACATTTAGCATTTCCTCCAGGAGCTTTTATTATTATTATTATTATTATTATTATTATTATTATTATTATATTATTATATTATTATTATTATTATTATTATTATTGTTATTCCTCTCTTTTCCTCTTTTCTTGTTTAACCTGTTTCTCGTGAAATTGTCATTCTCAATTCTACCCATTGAAAGATGTGGTGCTTGGAAAAAGTATGGCGACACCATTTCAGCAACTCTAGCAGGATCCAGCACAGCGTGCGCCCTGCAGATGACCGCTTTCAGATCGTGAGCAAGAATAAGCATGTGCAAGAACAGCTTAGAATGCCTTGAGAAAATTTGAAATATTTTTCATGGTTTCACTCTCAGGCACAGTCACTTAGTACACAGCTTGAGTTCTCATCACGAACAAGTGTGAATACAACAAAGCTCCAAGCAGGATGTGTTTTTCAAGGCACTGTGGCACAATATATATAGGTAGCCATGATCATTGCAAGCCACTGTAAGATAATCACGAGGAAGCACACCAGTCAAAGGGGCATGGGCAGCCATTATTCGTGGTGGCTGTCTTTCTCCCATGAGGTCAACCCAATTAAAACCTCTTCCCTTTTCATGTTTCTCAGCTTGTGTCTGCTGGGGAAATAAGGAAAATGTGTCGTAACAAGTAACTTCCATTTCTTTTTTAACACAAAAGTGTTTTATGCCGTGGTCCCCAGCTCTGCGACGTATTTTCTCATGGGTATGACTATTTATTTATTTATTTCACAGTACTGTAGGCCTTTGTACAGGCCCATACAAGAAGTGGTTAGAAAAAAAAACACAAAAAATTCGTCGTGTGGCGTGGAACCTACGAGCTCTCACTCCACGGCACATAGTACAAACCATTAGGCCACAGAACATGCATTGTCTAGCCTGTCAACAGTGAGCTATTTATATACACTATGTACCATTGGCAGTCCTCAAAGCTTAGCAACTTCAGTGCGTTTTAGTCATCAGTATTGAGAGGGCGCAAGGGGAGCGTGTTGGGTGCACTCTAAGGCCGTCACCTTGTACGTTGCAATACACCTCCAGAAGGTGTGGTCGCTCACACGCTTATCTTGGGATTTAGGTGCTTTGTAACGCTTGTGCTTCCACCGCAAGTTTGCTTTGAAGTTACAGTGGTTAAAGAGAGCACGTGGGTCACTTTGCTCGTTGCATAGGCTGCGTTTTCAAAACGAGCCTGGTGCTCACACACAAAGAAGTAAGAATTGTGACACTTGTTCGTGCTCGTCCTATGTATACTCATGCGCTCATTTCGTGTGCCTTAGTGGAACACTGGCTAGTGTGTTTGGCTGATGACCCAAAGGTCGCAGGTTCAATCCTGGCCACGGCGATCTGTGTGAATTGTGCGATGGCAGTGCACTATAAAGAACACCAGATAGTAGTCGAAATTGCTGGAGCCCCCCACAACAGTGTATCTCAAAACCATGCAGTGGTTTTGGCACGTAAAATCCCACATATACAGTCGAATCTCATTAATTCGAACACGCTCAATTGAGATTTCGTTTAATTCTAACTCACGCTGAGGTCCCGTCAAAGCTACGTGTATTCCAATGGGCGAAAATGCTTGTAATTGGAACGCGCAAGCACTTGCGACGGTCAATTCGAACATACTGTGCTCTGAAAAGGCTTTCAGCATCACGCCCAATCTCGCGATGGCACTTCCAACACCTCAACGCTGCGTGCGAAAGAAACAAAGGAAAGAAAAGGCTGCATTGGAATGTTTGCTCTCTCTCAAATGCTGATCTGCAACGTGCCTGTGCCACGCTTCTCCCTTTTTCGTCCCTGCAACGCTAAGACATTCTCCTCTCAACGTTGTGCGTGAAGAGAGAGAGGGAAAAAAAGAATGCTGTCGCGGAGTATTGGCTCTATCTCACACAACGTGCCATGCAGATCCTTCTCCTTTCAATGACACGTGCGAAGAGAGCAAAAAGAAAAGAAAAAAGAAGCTGCTGTTGAGTGTTGGTTCTCTCTCACATGCCGATCTGCTTCTCTCCGCATGGAGACGCTCTCCTTTTTCTTGTCATTGCTGGCCAAAATGCAGCTGTGGCGCAAAGGGTAGTAGTGGAGCTGCAGTCGTTCTTGCCGTCTTTAGATAGTGTCAGTGCTGGACATTACTGCATGCAGCTTTTTTTGCTAGGAGAATGCTGAAGCCAAAGTAGCAATGCTTTGCAAGCTGCATGCAAAATTAATTGACTCTCTGCAAGGCAAACATGTGCAGACATGCATCACCGATTACTTCAATTAATGACGGTTGTCCTGTGATTTGTGAATAAATCTAAGTCTCCTGAAACTTCCCCTCATGTGTTAGCTCAATGCACAGGTCAGGCGCCACTGCATAGTGAGCCCTCCTTTCATTAGCTTTCATTAATTTGAACATTTTTTAATTCGAAGAAATTTTTGGGCCCCTTTGAGTTCAAATTATTGAGATTCAACTGCAATTATTATTATTATTATTATTATATTATTATTATTATTATATTATTATTATATAATGCTGTTATCATTACTGTGCATTTATTTCGTGCACTTTCTGTTTGAACAGCGCACCTTAAGTGTCGAGCTGTGCCATTTGTTGGTCTGTGCTCGTCCTATGTATGCTCATTTCGTGTATGTTTTCTCTTGAGGTGTGCACTTCGCGTTTCGAGCTGCTTGCCGTTCTTGAGTAACATTGCAATTTGTTGCTGTAGCATCCATTTCTTCGTCCTTATGGTGTGAAACAATTAGCAATAAGCGCTCAACTGTCTCGTGAAGATACATTCACTTTTCTGCTATACCACTCCTAGAAAAGGCATCAGTCGCCTTTTTTAAGACTGGTAAACTCAACCGTTAATTCACATTTATGTAAAGTGAATCATTCTTCAGGTGATTGATATATGAACCATGTGTGTATGTACTGTATCAAGTGGGGTTCTTCATAGTATGAATAGTGTTAAGAGCAGCAACGTTGCCGGGGTGGGATGAACGTCTAAAGTAAACCAAAGGTTATTACAGATTCTACAAGATCCACTAAAAATCTTGATGAACTACTTTCATAAGTGAGCATAGTGGCACATGCAATAACTTGAGCTGCATTCACCTTTGCCCACTGAGAAGTATAGGTTGACCAGCTGTGCTCTGGGATGTCCTCGCTATGTTTTTTGTTTAGGTGGAAATTGCAGTTACCTAACGTTATTTGCTATAAGCGAGTGGCTCGAGCTACAACTGTGTTAGCGGCATACTGACAAGTTTTGGCTTCAGCCTGCTTGCAATTGCATTCCATAAGCTCAGTAGCAGTGAGCACCTTCTTTCAGCTGAAGCATAAATGGGACATGGAGATAAGAAAGAGCTGAAACATGATGTTTTTTCATGGTTAGTTTTTAGGGAAGAGGGTGGGTTTTGGCAATGTTGCAGGGAACTGTATGTAGGGTGGCTTTATCAGTGGCAGTTCATGTGAGCCGCTGGGATGCTTCTTTTGCATTACTTGAGCAAAGGTACTGCTTGTGTTGCTTTTCTTGTGCTTTTAAAGTTCTCTTTCACTGAACTGTTCTATATGGTGCTACTATGCATTTAAAGGTCTTGAGGAACTTCGAATTGTGGCACAATTTCCAGTTATTTATTGCACTCATGAACTACTGCTTTGCTTCTTGGTTCCTTGATGATGCCATTACATCATTAAACATGTTTATTGTGGGAGGCCAAATACATTGAATGATGCACACAAGGAGTGCTTTCAATTCGGCAATAGCGCTTCACTTTAAAAAGGGACTGCATGTAAACGAGAAGAGCAATTGATTGGGCTGCTAAGAGAAAGTTCTGTGTTCCCGCCCATGTTTGTGTCGACGATTAAACAAAATTGATGTCGGGCAATTTGAGGCTGAGTAAAAATGAAATAGGTTTATATTACAGCACTGATGAATTTTATTGACTATCCCAGTGTCTGTTGCCAGTAGAAAAACAAAAGGTCTTGGCAAGTTTATTTTGGTTAAGTTCACTTGTGGTCACTTGTTGTGTATAGATCTTTCTTGGTGTTCACTACCGATGCTTACAGCTGTCACTTCTTGTGCTTATCTTCAGTATTTTAGATAATAAGTTAAATTGTTAGCTGTAGCACAGGGGGCCTTTATTGTATCAGATCAGTAAATGAAACAATGGGGATGCTTTCTGTACCCCCACCGGTTGGGGAATTTGACTGCTTGAGCTTGGCATGGTAACCTTGGTTATGTTGAGTGCTGGGAAAGGAGTTGATTCTTTTCTTAAGAAAGAAAGAACAGAGAATTGTGAGAAGTCAAGGTAGCCAAAGTAGTACAGCTGTAATTATGGTTGTGGATAGAGTACAGTGATTGCGGGGCCATCGGAGTATAATAGGCATGGGCATACACTTCACAAATGTTATGCAGTTGGGAGCCATGGAAAAAAAGGAAACTGCTTCTTCAATCAAACAAATTTATTTGCTGCCTGACATGCCTCTGAACACATATTCTTTGCATTTTTATTGTATGAATCCTCTGGTGGTCTTGATCAAGTTCTATAGCTTGAGGTTTAACTACATTTAACTACTCCTCACTTTTTTGCTGTCTGTATGCTATACTAGTTGTAGCCTTTATTGCCAGTAGGAATATGAACATGAAGTGCTAGATTATTTGAAGGGGTATCAAATGGGCTCTATGCATAGGTTTTCGCACTATTCATTATTGAGAGTGCAAGTGTTAGTGTAGAAGATGTTGCGATTCTTTTTGCTTTGCTAGAGCAATGACAAGCTAGAGCTGACTGAACAGCTTCAGAAGGACAGCATGTAACCAAGAGCTTGGAGAGCGTTTAGGGCAGCAAGAGGAGGAGCTACGTGAGCTAAGGGACCAGGTGAGTGGAGCATTGAAAAGTGGTTTATGTTGTTTGGTTCTTCTTTCACGCTGAACCATTCAAAAGATTTTCAGAGAGAAGGTACAAAAATAGATATGTGCTAGCTTCTGTTTTGAAATTCTCGGCATTAAGTACAGCTATTTAGGATGATGAGTTTGTCCTATACTGTGGAGGGTTTCACTGATTACACTAATTATTCGCTGCAGTGGTATAGCAGTCTTGGTGCTCAGACATGAGATGGTCAAAATATCCAGAAGCCTCCACTACAGTGCGTCTCATAATCATGTGGTGGTTTGTCAGATAATACCCAAGATATTATTTGGGTTATATTATGAACAAAAGTTTTTGTGCATGTTCATGTTCATCAGTGTGGTAGTGTAGGAATATTCATGAAAAGTGTGCTTGTTAGCTAGAAAACTTGCCTTTAAAGGACTAACAAAAACATGTATTGATATTTTTTCAAGTCAGCTGACTGTATTAGTGTTTGGCCATGAGCGTTTTTATGGTCGATAAACTTTTATGTTATGAAGTTTCCTTGGCCAGAATCATTAAGGAGCTAGTCGGCCAGAATCGTTAAGGAGCTAGTCACTGCACTTTAATTACATTCTGCAGTGCCAGTGCAATTTTCCTAGAGGATTTCTCGGAGGTTAGGATTTTATTGCTTATTTTAAATATATCTATTGAAGATAGCATGCCATTCATGTGAGGCATTTTTAGAGAGCACATAAACTAGAGCTAGTTTTCTGCTGTCCATCTCGATTGTTGTTTTTTTTTACTGCCCAAGTCAGTGAGAAATCCGAACACCTGGTGGGAATATTGAACACCCTTATTCAACTAAGCATCTAAACCACGTCGCTTGTTTCCTACAGTGTGTATTTAGATGGTACCACACGTATATTGACACCAAATAATTTTCCAGTCAACAACTGATGTTTCAGACATGAATAACAATTGGAATGTTTTAGCTCAACCATGTTTTTCAGAAAAGGACGTATTAAATTTCTGGCACTTAAACCCTTTTTTGTTGAATTTTTCCACTTTGTGTAGTGGTTGCAAGTGTGCAATATTGTTATTTGAAGTGATGACCACTGTCATGTTGATTATCTTGCTGCCTTGAACCTGGGCTTTTTTTCACTGATGCACTTACAGCAGAAGCTGCTCTGAAAAGACAGCTTTACCACAATACAGTAATGTGACCTAGTCAATATTCGACGACAACTTTTCTTGACAGCATTGTGGAAGCTGCAGAACCAAAGCGCATGCCTGCAAACGCGTGAAAAAATAGTAGTACTTACGTTTAACTGATAATTTTCTTACTTGCCTTGCTGAAGTAAAAAATACTGCTTTATTTATTATGTGACTGAAAATGTTGTGAGGAGTTGTTGGGAAAACACCATCATTATTCACTTTGCAAGAATACTTTCCTTTACTTGTGTATTCTTAGACAGCATCGCCTTTTCAGCCCATCTATTTTCCAAGGAAACATGGCATCCATGACGTACGTCAGTGTGCGACCGCAAACGCACTGTTTAGTTCTTCAAGAAAAATACTCATAATAGGACACTAAAATGTACTGTGAGCAATCGAAATATTTTTTCCATTCATTATTTCTATATGTTTTTCTAAGTGTGTTAATGTGAGTGAGCAAAACCGATAGTAACCGCAAGTTGCCGTACTACTTGCAGAGCACATGAATGTGTGGAAACCCCGCCTCCGTAGCCTTCGCTCCAGTGTCACGATAAGTTGTCGCAGAGTATAGAATTCATAACGTATGGCATTCATAACTCAGTGCTTGTTACAGCACTGAGTTATTCAGTAAATGTAATGACAAGCTGTCAGAGCTATTTCAGACATAGCTGCAGTAATTTGAGCCTTGAGAGCACTCAAGAGGCATGATTCAGTTTTCTTTGTGATTGCAATTTATATGGACACTTTCAGCTGGATTTTGCTGCCGGCGCGCCCGTGCACACGCACACACACACACGCACACACACGCACACACACATGCACGCGTGCACACGCACACAAACACACACACACACAGAGAGAGAAAGAGATAAATGCAAGACAGGAAAACAATCCAGAAATAGACTCCAGTGCGTGGAATCGAACTTGGAACCTCTGCATCGTGAGTGCGAGGCATTCACCACTGAGCCACCGAGGAGCACGTAGTTCATCGAGCAAACAGCAAGCTATTATATCTACCACTTACCGCTAGTGATGTGCATCTCGGGGGGGGAGGGGGGGAACTATCGTGTTTTCAGCATTACCAGCAAGATGGTGCAATGAGTGCGCGGCGGCGAGCGCCCTCATCTCCTACACGTAGTTTGTATTGTGGAGAGGAGAGTGGGTGGTCATAAAGCCTTGAACCCACATCCACGCGCTCTTATCTCGCGGTTGGGAGCATCTTATGTCTTAACTGTCCTTAAGCTTTCAAGGGAACGATTCTGTTGCAGTTACCGGGTGCACAAAGGTCACTGCAATCCTTGCACAGTGTTGGTTCGCAAAAATAGTGCGCTTTTCAGACACAGCGATGGAACAACTAAGACGCTTATTCGCATTAATCTGTATCTGTAAGTACGTTTCGTGCGTTATTTGTGTGTGAGAAACGCGGGGCACGTTTCGATCTGCTTGCAATTTTGCGGTGACCTTCTAATTTGTTACTATCGCACTCATTGCTTTGCCTTTGCATCAAATCTGTGACTTTTTGGACTAGCTGATTTACTCGAAGGTTTTTGCAGTATTTACCAGAAGGTTTTGCATTCCTTAAGGATTTTTAGAAAATGGATGTTGATTGAATGAGCTAATATGATACTGCTTTATTACTCCTAGTTACCTGTGCATTTATAAACTAAGAAAGCATGCTTCCTCAAACATTCATGATAGAATGTTTGATGGTGCTGTAACTCATCAGACATAGAGACATGTTGCAATAATAAAATGTGATATAAATACACAAATGAAGCAAGGTCTTCTTGTAGTAAAGTGGATATGAGCACCAATCTTGGCGGCTTTTTCCTGCTTCTTGATTCGAGAAATTATGACATAATTGTTTATCAAATATAACAAATGCAATAATTAACACCAGTGTCTTCGATAGGCAAAACTTTATACAATGGACTACATCTTTACAGTGATTTAAGGGCTGAAATTTGCTTTGTGTGTCAGCTCCCAACATGTACTTCGTTGTATGAATGATTATCTGAAAAGTTGTCAGTTTAAAAGCATCTCTATAATTTGTTCTGATGCAATTTCGAGTGAGCTGGTATCGATATCAAGGGTTTTGAAAGTTTAATGTCACAAATTTCGGGTTTTACTTAGACCTTAACCCTTTCAGATCCCACCTATGAAGAAGTGTCTGTAATATGTCAAATCACCACAGTGTTACTTCAAAGCACTCAATATTTTGTTGCAACAATAATAATGACATAATTATTGAATTGTGTAGTATATATAGTAACTCATTTTAATTAAGTCATGATTAAGTATATGTTCATCCTGAAGTCAGTGATGCTCAGTTTGGGCATAAACAAAATCAAATCTCAGGCTAGGAGGCTAGGAATATAGTGCAAATTCATTTTTGGTTATGTCAATCTTGAGCAAAGAAAAATTTGCTTTTCACATTGCTTGCTAGAAGCCGCACCTTGCATGACTCGTCGAACGTGGTAGTGTTTTCAGAAAAGTGGCCATATGCATCAGTTCACTGCAAAATTAAGTTAAACGGAGACAACTTCATTACGCAGGAGATTTAATTCATCCAAAGTATAATATATCTCGCTCTTTCTGAGCTCTGTTTGGTTCAATTAACAAAAACAAGTAATGTACGCAATTGTGTACATAGCTTCTCAAAAGGTTAATCATGTTTATGCATACTTTTTTTTGTGTTTTTCATGCAGACTTACAGCTATCAGAGGTTAGTATGTGGAACTGGCTAGTTAGTATTAGGGGAATTCTTAGTGCATTGCACTGCTAAACTTGGGGTCACAGGTTCAATCCCAGCCATGGTAATCAGATATTAGTAGGTGTGAAATACAAAAGTACATTTGTTTCATAATTAAAGTACTCATTAAAAAAATCAGGTAGTCAAAATTTTCATCTATTTTAGTGGTATAGCTGACCTCATAATCAGAATATAGACAAATTAATTTAAACTGCTGTCCTAGGCATATTTTATAGTCAAAGGGTCTTTTCAGTTAACATCATGAAGATACTGCAGTCACTGAGCAAGCCATGGGAATAGATGTGCTTTGATGTTTCAGCACCAGCAGAGGTTCCTTGTTTCCTTGATCCCATTCTGTGCTGTATGGTGTAAAGTATGGTGTAAAGGGTGTATGAAGTTCTTTGGGTCAGGTGACATGGTAATCAAGAACTTCATATGAATGACCAAATTAGTGTGAATAGATACTGTTATGACCGTCATCAGTAGGCGCCATGCTGTCCCTGAGAAGCGTAACCGGGCAGCGTTCCCACGCCTGGAACCCAGTTTTCTCGGAACCAGCGTCCAGAGATGACGGGAGAGCGGCGCTCTTTTAATCCTCAAACAAATAGCCGACTGGCCGGCTGCCTATGCCGCCAGGTATTGTCCCTACTAGCCGGAGGATGAGACGTCGTGTCGCCACGACGCCGTAAGCCGTTCCAGAGAGGACAACAAAGACAGCGTCTTCCTTGGAAGAAACCGCGGCCGCTGCCACAAATTGCCCTGCTAATGAGCGGACAGATTGGCGGACCGTTTGATGTCTGCTGCCGGAGCTTGGGACCCCTCGCCAGCGACACACACAACGAGGAAGAGCCCCTCTGGCCACCTTGCAGTGCAGTGATCACGACTCAATATTGGATGTTCACGTGCGTCGTGCATGCTTGTACCCCTCGCCTGTTGTGTGTGTGTGATTGGTGTTCCACTCAAGAAGGAGGAGCCCGACAGGGCTTATAACGACGCCGCAGAGTGCGGGACGGGGCTCTGAACTGTGTAATGGTTCAACCACCAGGCTTGTGGTTTGTGAAAACTCTCAACCTTTCTATGCTGTAATATTTGTAAATAGTGCCATAAACCTGTTTGTTTTCGTATCCCCATCTTGTCAGCATTCGTTTTCTCCACCCGAAGTTACACCACGCTACCACAAGAGACCGGGTAGACCCCCCGGTCCGCAACAATGATGATCAGCGGTGGGATCTGCAACAATACACAGAGACACTTTGGGAACACATAAAGGTCCTTGATTACACTTCACAGTCGAATGTATAGCCGAGAATTTCACAAAAGTTCATCTGGTCTGGTAACATGATGATGAACTAGGGTTCTTGGGTGGGCCGGTTAGTTCATGATTGTTGTGGCAGAACAGTCTAAAACACGGGACATTAAACACGCAGGACACAGCGCTGACTATCACCTGTTTTTTTTTTTAAAGTCCGAGCATACGTAGGCAGCCAAACAATAAAAATTAAAAAAAAGGTAGGAGGGGGCAGCATAAACACAATCAAGTGACTTAGCTGGCCAGCATAACTATCAATTGGAATAAAGACAAAAAGTTTTCATGATGCAGTGAAAAGCAGATTTCATGAAATGGCAGTCAAGAGCGAAACAACGTCAAAACAGGACTAAGACTTGGTGGTAAGTGGAAAACTAATTAAAATAGCAAGAACTGGACACTCAGAAATTAAGAAAACCAACAACCAAAGTCTTACAAAAAAGGTTTGTAAGCAGTTGAAAACAATGCTAAAAATTCAAACAAAAAAAAAACATTGTTTGACAATGTAGAAGTTCTCAAGAGGTATTAGGATTGATGTGCACGCAAAATTTGTGAAGTACACGTAGTTCACAGAAAAAGGGCAGGTGGTGTTAGCACACCATTTTAGTATTCTTTCACAAATAAATAATGTACAGTATGGCCCATTCTTGGAGGGAACACTGCAATGTGGCTGGCGGCCTACGTGGGGCGAACTAGCGGCGAGATTTGCAAACACAGCGCATGCGGATAGACGCGAAAAAGTGGGGCTTGCCGCGTTTCGTCTGCTACTTTCCGCTCCGGCGCTTGCAGTGCGCTGGATACCGCGTTCGCTTTCCCGCGATGTGATTCATGTCCCCACCACTCTCGCTGCTCCTCCCCAGGTAATCAGCCCGCAGAAAAAAAAGTGCCATTCGTTGTTGTTGTGCTTTCTCGGCATTTGTTGCGATTCCATTCATGGCCACAGCATCCAACTTTAGAATTCATGTGAAATGCAAAAAAGGCCATGTGCCTATAGTACTTCGAAAACGTTAAAAAAAAACACGTGTTTGAAAATACTTCTATGATCCCACTACGGCGAGACACAAAATTATATTTTATTGTGGATTGGAGTATCCAGCAAATGTTAGTTATAACTCGCATTACATTTCGTTTTCTTCGTTGAAGTGAAACGCTAGAAGCTCCTTATTTGAAATATGCGATAGCATTCACTTTTACGAGAATCATTATGTTTCACCAATACTCTCGCTGAAAAACGGTGTACGTAGAACACGATGGAGTAAACAAAGAAATTTTATTCTAAAGCCTTTGTGACAGACAGGTCGAGTGAGGTCTGATCTGTAGCGTCAAAACATTCAGATCTGTAGCCTGGAAACACAAAATAAAATGCAGATCTGTGTAAGCAAAATAGGACTACGCATTACAGAATTAGGCACTGAAAAATGTTTCATAATGATCACGATTATGCTGGTAATAAGAAAGTGGCCTTTTCGCGATGGAAGTGACAGCACGCTGGCTCTATTCTTTGGTGTACAGCTCGACTATTCGAAGCCTTTCGTCCTAAGCTACTCTAGCTATGCCGCTTCTAAGAACTAGCTCTGCTGAAAATGTGATCAGCGAGTAAATACGCCCCCAGCTGTAAAATTCTGTGAAAATGATAACGCAGCCCATCACTCCCGTAGCCTGGTGTTTGTGCTTTCCAAACGTAAGCTTTAGCAAATTGTAAGCTTTCCAAACGCTGTTCGAACCAGCCAGCCGCCTTTGATAACAAACAAACATGGAAATCAATCGTCGATGAAGCGAGCACAGCAATCTTGTCGCTGGCGTGCGCCAAACGTAGGGCGGGGAAGTAGCAGACGATGGGCAAGTACCGCCCTTGCGATTCAACGCGCATGCTCTGCATTTCCAAATCTCACCATCAGTTGGCCCCCGCGGACCGCCAGCCACGCACTCGCGTGTTCCCTTTAACAGTGGATCGTACTGTACCTTGAGCCCCATTTGAGATCATGCAGCTTGTGTTATGCTTTCATTTTGTTTTATTGTTCTTGGTTGTTTTTTAGTTTCTAGCCTTCTTGTTACTTTCTTACCAACTTTTTTTGTTTCACATTGGTCTAACATGAAAGTTTTTTCATAACATGGCCTCATTTTATACCTGACACTTAGTGGGCACTGAATGGGACAGTGGTTTTTGTGGTGCGTGAGCTTGTTGAGGCATAATGCCTGCGTGCACTTATTGGACTGCATATAACTTGAGACGTGTTATTTGCATGTTTCACTTCAAACAATCTAAATTTACAAACATGATTGGGTGATGAGTTTTTTTTTTATACTCTCAGCTCGCCTCCAAGGAGGGTCAAGTGCAGGGCCTTGAGCAGTTGTCAAGCCGAGAGCACTACCAGCAAAGTCAGCTGGCTGACCGTGTGCGCCACTACCAGGCCCAGTGCCAACTCACTGAAATACTGCAGCAAGAGCTTGCCCAGGCCCAGGTATAATCTTAAACAAGTGTCGCTAAATTGTGGACAGTTTTCCTTTCACTGCTATAGCTCCACAGCTTACTTCAAAGATATATGACCAGGATTTGGTGTGGCAACCTAACAGCATAGTCGTCATTAGCCAGTGGTGAAGTCTCTTTTTTTTAAAGATTCCTTTCAGATAAATTGTCTTGTTCATTTCTGTTTTTTCTAAAATGAAACAAGTTACAACTTTCCATAGCATCACTTGATTTAAGTTACTGAGCATCTTCAAATTCTCCCCCCCCCCCCATGATTTGCCTCCTCAGCACTTTGAGTAATAGTTCTGCTGTTTTTTTCTGTTCGCGAACTGTTCCGTTGTGAAAAAAAAAATTGTTGGGCAGCTCAATGTAGCGATGCTATGCTCTGGCAATGTGCTGTATGAGCATTTTCACAGTCAGTGTGTGATACTTTTGCACCTTGTATTTCTTCATGCCAAACAAATGTGATACATTCATCAA
Organism: Rhipicephalus microplus; assembly: GCF_013339725.1. Classification (NCBI taxonomy): domain Eukaryota; kingdom Metazoa; phylum Arthropoda; class Arachnida; order Ixodida; family Ixodidae; genus Rhipicephalus; species Rhipicephalus microplus. The sequence continues at coordinate 7,540 of NW_023608613.1, read as the reverse complement.
AATTGTGTGTCACTGATTTTTGGGTCTTTCCCATTTAGTACATGCTTCACTGCGCTTTGCACCAGATGCAATTTCGAACCTGTTTAATGTTTTTCTCATTAATGACAGACCAAGGCTGCCCACTCTTTTAACACGAAAGTGTTTTACCGAGGTCCCCCATGGCTCTGCTGACGTACTTTCGTCACGGATATGACATTGTAAAATATATACTAACAGATTCCAAAGAAAAAGAAAACGAAAGATTCTGTCACGCAGCGTCGAACTGACAACCTCTCAATTCGCAGCACACAACGCTATTCACTATGCCATCAAGCAATCGCTTTCGAGGACGCTAACGGCAAGCCATTTATACAGTTAAACCTACTTATAACGAATTACCTCCATATAACGAATTCCTCGACATAACAAGTGCACTTGTTAGGTGCTCACAAAAAAAAAGATGGATACTTTTCTAACGACTTTGTCCATCTGATTTTTGCCTATGCTTAAGTTTGCCTTCGCAGCTTTTAGGATTCTGCGCTTTTTACAGCCTGTTAATTCTATCCATGTTATACTTTCTGATGTCCTCTATTGATTAACTTTGAACGCCACTAGCTCTATTTATCGGTTGCATTTCAGGCTTTCATGATTTGTCGTCTCTTAATGAGTTTTCGTCTCCTGAGATAGTTTGCCAGTGTGTTGTCTAGTGACTGTACGTCCGACTTCCACTGCACACTCTTTGATGATACCAGTAAGATTATCATTCATTGTGTCAATGCTAATGTTAGTTACCTCGTTTGGAGCCTTGAATCTATTCTAAAGCGAAACTCTGAATTCCTGTTCTTTCCCTCTCACTGCTAGCTCATTAATTGGCTTCTTGCATATCAGTTTATGCCTTTGCTTTTTTAAATCTAGGCGAATATGAGCTCTTACCATTCAATGGTCACTGCATCGAATCTTGCCAACTACTTCTACATCCTGTACACTGCCTGGGTATGCACACAGAATGAAGCCTATTTCATAGTTTAGTTTCCCCATTAACTTTGCTTGACTTTGCTTGACTTTGCTGCATCCACTTACAGTTAGGCTGTTTTCTGAAGAAGGTATTCAAGATCTGTAAATTATTATATTCTGCGAACTCTACTAATAACTCCCCTCAAGAATTTCTAGAGCCGATGCTATATTCCCCACAGCATGGTTTCCAGCCTGTTATTGCCTACTTTTGCGTTAAAGTCGCCCATCAGAAACGTATGCTGTGTCTTTACTTTATCAAGGGCTGACTCTACGTCTTCGTAGAATCATTCAACCAAATGATTATCATAGCTCGATGTAGGTGCGTAGGCCTGTAATCTTCATCTTGTACCTCTGTTAAACTTAGTAATGGTACTTGCCGCCTTTCACTGATGTTATAGTATTCCTCTATGTTGCCAACGATATTCTTGTGCATAAGGGACCCCCACACCTACTTCTTTCTGTCAACTAATTCACGGTAGCATAGGACGTGTCCGTTTTTCAGCACTGTATAAGCCTCACTTGTCCTGCTAACTTCGCTGAGCCCTATTAGATTCCTTTTAAGACCCTATAATTCCTCGAATAGCACAGCTAAAACTAGCCTCACTAGATAGCAATCTAGCGTTGAACGTAGCCAAGTTCAGATTCCAATGGCGGCCTGTCTGGAGGTAGAGATTCTTAGCACCCTCCACTGTGTCGCAGGTCTCACCGCCGCTTTGGGCAGTTGCTTCACAGCCACTAAAAACTGAGGGCCAAGGGTTAATTGATACTTTAATGAGGGAGGTTATGACTTGAAACATGGTGCAGTAAAAAAAAAAATCAAGACGTGCTCAAGCATGCATTTTTGTCAAGGAAGGATTTGATTCTGTTAATTGGCATTATAAAATTTCCTCCTCACTGTGTGTACACGTACTCTGTGCACGTACTGTGTGTCCTCCTCTGTGTGTGTACTGGCATCTGTTCAGACTAGAAAAAGAGTGAAGTGCTTGTTTACCAAAGCTTTCTGCAATGGAGAAGAATGCCCAGTAACCTGAGAGTGTGACAGCATCAACACAGAACAGCATACTTTCTCTAAATCATTAAACTTGGATGATGGCCGTGTGTTGACATATTGGCATTCAACACTGATAGATGTATGCAACCCCTTACCAATGCCTCGATGTTTTTGTATTGTTTTTTGTGGGCTCTCTTGTCTCTAGACTTCATTTTTAAATTTCAAAGGACATTTTGAGCACTGAAGCTTGGAAAGGTTAAGGCACCCAGAGGGCATGCCAGGAAAACCAATCTTTTGCATGTTAAAATAAAATGTCTTTTGCTGATATCTTGCCAGTAAAATGCCTTATAGAATTTTTAGTTGTTTCAAGACATGCAGAATAACATATTGAAATAAAAAAACCTGTATCTTTGTATCATTTCTGACCAAAAAAAACTATGTATGAAAAGGGTTTAAGCATGCATATTTTTAACTAGAGGTGTGTGAAAATATTCAAAACATTTAATATTCGATTCTGGTACAGTAAAACTCCTTTGTAAGAGACATGCGCTGGTAGCAATTCTTTTCTTTGATGTAAGGTGGCTCTTATAAGCAGGGTACTACATACTATGCATTCCCTTAGCATGTATTTCAATATAAGCACACTGGTATCTCTTATACCCAACTGTCAATTACATAGTGCCTCTTATAAAGGGGTTCAACTGTAGTTGGTTTATGATTTGATTTTAAAGGCACCTTTGCTATTTGAAGTACTATTCAAATGCCATAAAACTGAATAATTATTGAAATTTGGAAAAGAAATTACATCTAAATTTAGTTAAGTTTATGCACAGATAGACAAATTAGTTTCTGCTGGCTTATTCCCCTCATCGCACTACTATTGCAAATGTTGTGTCAGTATTATGTGTACCTGCCAGAAGCATGGCATTGTCCATGAGACTGGGCTTATTGAAATTTAGTGCTCAAATTATACTGAAAAAGCTACCAAAATAAATGTGGAGCATTACAGAATTATGAAGTAATGCCTAAAAATAAGGAAGCCCAGCATTATTGTAGGTTATCATAAAATGGAACATCTGCAACCAGCATGGTGCTGTCATAGCTGTTCCCAAGCATGCCTGGACGAGTAGATTATCACATCAGCACTAATGTGTATATAGTGAGTGGCTCTTTCTGTGGTTTAGACATTTAAGGGTAACACGCGCACCGGTGTCGCTGCTTCGCAAACATACGAAGCAGCTATGCATTCTTCTCAACAACAATGAATAAATGCATGTACGATATCCTCAAGCAATAGTGTTCTGCAATGCATAAATATTCTGTGTATTATTTGCAATACAACAAACTTGATTTTTCATGTCTGGTTGCCAATATTATATATATATATGGTGTGTGTGGTGGCACAACTGACTCTCCGCTGTTTAATTCATATATACCCAATAAAGTGGACGGGGTATATCATGGTAGCTCCATTGGTAGAGCATCTAACGCATTATTCGAAGATCGCAGGTTCGTTTCCTGCCTGCGGCAAGTTATCTTTCATCCAATTTCTTTCTTCATTTATATTACAATTAGGTATAATAACTTCTCCTATACTTTCCTTGCATTATTGTCTATTACGTCTCATTAATATTGTGTCTAACAAGAAAAAAACTAGCCCTTAAGTATACACTTCCTTTCTTCATATATATATATATATATATATATTATATATATGTGACGCATTAACAAGGTGATTCTAGGAGAAGCCGACGAAGAGGAAGTGCGCGTGCATTAGAATAAACGCATCACATCTGGACCACCACATGTCTCCATTTTGTAGCGTCACACAAGTCGACAGGATCGACCTCAACAACGTGCCATGGCTAGGCCAAAGCCTCGCTCAACATACACAAGTTCAAGGGAACACCAGAAGAAGACGCCCCATCGACAAGTGGCTTTTCTTTTCGACATAAAGGCAGCCGAGGCGTCATGAACTCACCGCGATCGGGTCAGTCACTTCAGCGAATACATTGAAAGGAAGCATTCAAGTGGTACCTGACAGAGATTTTCGGCAACGGCGAGACAACATGGGACGATATCAAGTGCTACATGCAAGCCCGCTTTGCTACGACTGACGGAGATGCCTTCCGTCTCTTCATTCACTACCGACTGAAAGGAGGGCAGACCATCAAGGACTACTACAACGAGAAAAAGCGACTGGGTTCCTTGGCTGACCTGAAAGAGTGCCACATCATTTCTGGACAGACTGATGGTGTTCCTCCTGATGTGGAACTGGCGTTCGCCGGACTGTCTTTCAACTCGTCATTAGAGTGGCTCACCGCTGCTCAATGGGTCGAGACATCTTTAAAAAGGAGAGAGGAGTTTCCTTTACTCGTTACGCTAGTATCGCATCAAGAGCTCCACGTCTCTTCAGCAGACCGCAGCAACCGACAAAACTCCTCAACCGCGTGCCGCGCAAAACGAATGTAGATACCGCTCAGCTGCTGGTTTCCCACGATAGTTTCACTGGCACAACGAATTTCCGTGCCGCGGCAATGTGTCCGCTATTGATACTGAACAAGGAAACGAGGAGGGCGACCCAGAGTTTCATTAATACACTTCAGTGCTCTCATCAATGGAAAGCCAGTAAATGCAATTCTTGATACAGGAGCAACAATTACTTGTATCAGCGAGGATGTGTACAAACAGCTAAAACTTCAGTTGATGAGAGACTCCAGCATCATGGTCCAGCAAGTCGCATCAAGCATTCGAACTTTGGGTCGCTAAAACATTCGGTTACAAATTGGGAACGTCATAAAGAAAGTTTATGCACATGTGCTGCGAGGCATGAGAACGCAATTAATTCTTGGCCTAGACAGCGCTTCGTACATCAAACTTTCTGTAAATCTGGAAAGCAAGTCAGTGACACAAGCACGTGAGAATATGAACCTTCCGCATCACAATGAAAAGAAAACCATTCAAGCCCCGCTGATGCGAATCCTGACTTCAGAAAACTTATCAGAGCATGAGTCTGCGGTGCTCGACTCTCTTTTAAGAAAGTATGACGAGATATTTTCAAAATCTCAGACAGATATTGGGTGCATCACTACTGAGAAACATAGGATCACACTTACGAATGCTGTCCCTATTTGTCGAGCACCATATCGATGTTCACAGGCAGACAAAGTGGAGATCAACAAACAAGTTGACGCTCCTCAAGCAAGGTGTTGTGAGGCCTTCATTATCGCCCTACACCGCACCTGTCATTTTAGCAGAAAAGTAAGGTGAAGGACGCACTCGTCTATGTATTTACTACCGGAAACTCAACGCCATAACGGTACCCGACTTTCAACCAATTCCAGGTATAGATGATATTCCTGGCCACTCGGGAAAGGCAAAGTTTTTCACTACGTTGGGCGTATCGTTGGGATACTGGCATGTCCAAATGCATCCTGAAGGTGTTCAGAAAACTGCATTTGTCACGACTGATGGTCATTTTGAGTGGTTAGTAATGCGTTTGGGTTGAAGAACGCTCTGGCTACATTTGAAAGAGCCATGAAATCAATAATAGAGAAACATCAGCTCACCAATGTTAGTAATTACTTCGACGATGTGGTCGTATACTCAGAGACATTTAATGATCATATACGACACCTTGAGGCGCTATTGAAAGCTCTCAATACCGAGAACGTAAAACTCAAACGAAAAAAGTGCCAATTTGCACGCTGCAGCATTGTATACTTGGGCCACAAAATTTCACAAGGAACAGTGACACCTAAGCAAAGTAATGTGGCTGCCATACTCAAATTTCCGACACCAAAATGAGAAAAAGATCTCCAGCGTTTTCTGGGCACTGTAAACACCTACCGTTAGTACATTCCCCACTTCAGGGATATCGCTCCTCCACTCACAATACTACTCCACAAAGGCAGCAAGTGGGTGTGGACAGAAGCGTGCGAGCAAGCCTTTCGAACTGAAGGAGAGGAACTGAAGAACCGGTGCTTCGCATATACGACCCTTCAAGACCATGTACTGTGTACTGTGACGCATCTGGCGAATGCATCGGTGCAGTGCTGAAACAACCTGATGACAAAGGCAAAGAACATCCTGTTGCCTACTATTCCCGCAAACTACTTAAGCACGAGGTGAACTATGCTATTACAGAAAGATTACATTGTAGATGCCATTTGTTATGTTTTGCCGCTATAAGTTGATCGTGCGGATGGGACAGCACCAGAAGCTACGTTATTCAAAACTTCTGTCTCGGATCTCTCTCGGCAAAGTCGCAAATTGCTTCCTTTGAGCATGGGACGACAGCGCGGGAAGCTACGTTATACAAAGCTTCTTTCTCGACTCTCTCGGTATGCCCGTGTAACTGTAGACCACTTATCCTCTGGAATGCAAACTACGTCGCCTCCGCTGCCGGGGACAAACACACAATGTGAAACGAACCCGCTCTGCCAACCGGCTTGGAATTTTGTGGTTTAGAGACAAGTCGCCGCTGCCGGGGGCAAACGCACAATGGGATTAAGCGACCCGCTGCTTCCGCGCGGGCGCGAGCTCAGTGGGAGTAGGCGACACGCTCTGCCCTGGCGATCGGCTCAAAGTCGCAGCGATGCACGACCCGAGCACAGGAAAGCGGAGAAAGTCAAAGGCGCTTGCTACCTGCGGGGGCAATTACGTTCCGCGCGCAATCATTCAATTTCCGGCTTTGGAGGTTCGTCTCGGCTCGCTGGGTGTAGGAAAGGGCATGAATGTACCGGGTCTACAATGCCGATATCTCCGAGCGTTAGAATTCCTGAGCGCGTGGGAGGTGGAGAGAGAGAGACATGATGGGAAAGAGTACCAAAACGCCTGTTTAAACTGTAGAAGCGCTGCTGTCGAGAGTAAGGTCAGCCCAGTAGGGAGTGACTTAGTCTTAGTGGAAACAGATTGGATGAGAGAATGTTGAGGCGGACCAGCAGTGGCCCCCTCGCCTTTTTCTTTGTTACCGCAAGATGCTTAAGACTGGAGGGAATCCGTTTCTCTTCAGTCGAGGCTGCAATCACTTAACTGATAGATCAGTACGACTCCGTACGATGCAACTTTTGTCTGGGCCGTAACCACTTGGTGGTCGAACAGTGAGACTAAGTACGTTGTATGTAGTAACAGTGTTCTAGGCTCTAACTTAAGAAAAGTTAAGTAGAAGAGTAAGACGCTGTTGATGTCTGTGTTATCATGAGTGTGCTTCGGCAAGATGTACATATGACTGTAAATATTTCGCTGTAATATACCTTCAAGTTTTCGTTACCTTCAACCTGCCTCCTGCTTCATCGACGCGATCATCTCCTTGACGGGACTTCAATCCATATCAAGGAGATCAACGAACGAGAAGGAAAACTTAACTCCATTGATAGATGCCATTGATAAATGGCTTCATGAAAAGTCATTCACTGTTGTAACAGATCATCTGGACTCCAATGGCTGAACAATGTTAAAAATCCTCAAGGTCGTCTCTTCCGGTGGTCTTTGAAACTGTCAATGTATGATGTGAACATCAAACTCAAAAAGGCGCAAGTAATGTCGAAGCAGATG
>NW_023608612.1:0-45350 GCF_013339725.1 Rhipicephalus microplus | reverse complement strand
TTTCCTTCATAGATCATGCTCATCTGCTAAGTTTCCATCCATCGGGAACTTCACCATCGATTATTATTGTGCTCACTGCCTTTCTCAAAGCCTGCTTTAACTTCGGACCTAATGTCTTTATCAGCCTAATTGGAATGCCATCGGGCCTGTTGATGTACTACTAGGAACCCTTTCCCAGCCCTTTCCCACTCGTTGTGAAAATGGAGCCATTGCACCACTTGATTCGTCCTTGTCTATTGTGGTGCATAAAGTACTTCTTTGTTGAAAATTTTCTGTAACCTTGCTCTTATATATTCAATAGCTTCGTCCCCTTCTAGCCTAGCACCTTGGGCTGTAGTTATAAAACTCTGCTCTAGGCTCGTCTCATTTCTTAGGGAGTTTAGATGGTTCCGAAATTTCGCAGCTGCCTTTCTATCCTTTTTATGTACTTCTGCCAGCCACTGAGCTCCCTTCTTCTAATCTTTCATTGATCAGAAGGGGTGCATCCCTTCTACAGCTTAGAAACGTTTCCCATTTTTCAACATCATCTGTCGGTTCACCCGCTGCTTAGCATGTCTGTGTTTCCTAGAGGTTTCCTGACGTTTGCTATGGCTCTCTTAACTTCCTCATCTCACCAACTTTTGGGTTTGTGTCTTCTTTTCCTGGGTGACTTGTCACGCGTCTTAGCAAGCTCTAGCTCAAGAGTCTATTCAGATTCGTGTATGTCCACACTGTCTTATTATCCTCCGTGATTACTTTCTCTCTTTGTTTAGTGGCTATTTCAAGTATGAGCCAGGCCACGTCTCCCAGACATCATAACGTCAAACACACACACACACACACACACACACACAGACACACGCACACACGCACACACGCACACGCGCACACGCGCACACGCACACGCACACACGCACACGCACACACGCACACGCGCACACGCACACGCGCACACGCGCACACACGCACACGCACACACACCCCGTGCGCAGCAATGCATAGTCTCACCTCATTTTGCGGTTCTCAAACATGGCGCAAGAGAACGAGTGACTGTGCTAGTACAATTGTGAAATTGCTACACGCTATATATATATATATATATATATATATTATATATATATATATATATATAATATATATATATATATATATATAATATATATATATATATATATGGCTTGATAGAAATCACGTTTCCTTACGGCATGTTTGCAGCATGCCCGGAAAATTAGGGTAGACTATCCATTGCTGCGCACGGGGCCATTTACATCCTCCACGTAATTTTGTTTCCTTTTTGAGACGCCTACAGAGCGACCGCAAGATTTCGCACTTCTGCTGAAAGGCGCCTATAAAGCTGCTAGGTGGCGTGTTAGCTCTTTTTCAGACGTGTGGTATCAGAGCTGTCTGCAAAAGCACAAAATTTGAACAGTATTCCAAGCCATACTGCATTCTGTTGTAATGAAAATAATGCTGCAATACGTTAATTATTATTTTCTGATTAGTTATTCAATAGTTATCAAAGGTATATTTATCGTGAAATTTACCCCGCGATGTTTTTTTTTTCATAAGTAAATGAAATCTCGCCCCAGAAAGTGTAGCACATTTGGTTTCAGCTGCATTATTCAAGGATATATATTTTAGTTTTTGTCGTGGCTTGCGGAAAGCCGCAAACTGTATGACTCGTCGAACTTGATAGCGACTGCAGCAAAGCTACTCACGTACGTCGATATAAAATAGAGAGGTAATTGGGCATAGCATTCATTGCGCCGCATCTTGTAATAAACGAAAGCCTAATGTATACTGCCGTTTCTTAGCTATTAATTTCACACAATAAAACAACCAAGTGGTGTGCAAATACTGTACGAAAGAAAAACAAGCAAGTAGCATGCCCAATCTTCCAGCTCATTCAGAATTTCCCTACCTCGATCGTATAACCGAACGCATCGCTTTCCACCAGGGCACCGAACGTGGCGGCAGTTGGTCTCGGGCAAAACCTTTCACGCGTCAATCATCGCGCGAAACGCTAGGGGTCATTTGTTCCCCGACTGCGTAATGTAATTGCGCGAAAGCATCGCCCAGGCCGATTGTAATGTATACTTTTCGGTTGCATTCATTGAAGGCGCAACGGCCGAGGTACAAAGCAGATTGCGCCACCCGATTCGTAGAACGTGACGAACCTACTAGCCTAATATGTCTGTGCCTTCAGGTGTTTGTCTCCATATGTATGAGGTAAGAAATGCAGCGAACAGCAACGATGCTGCTTTAGCAGCTTCGCTATACAATATCGGTGAGTCATGTATGAGCAAGACGTATAATCCTCGCGAATATCGGTAAAGTTAACCAAACGATCCGACTTCCTCAAGATACCATGGCATGTGCGCTAGGCTTTTAGCGGGAAAGCCGCGGAAAACTATCGATGACGGAGAATTTCATTCTGGCCTTACAGGTTGCCCCAACCTCCACCAAAACCATACCAGAATGGGAGAAGGCAGCACTGGAAAGTTGAAATGGCTGCATTTTTAGTGTCGTCGCTGACCCCTATGAGAGGGACATTATCCTCTATGCGGTGTAGACTCTTATAATAGCGGTTTGTACAATATTGTAATCAAAGAAGTTTCTCCGTTAGCTTTGTTGGCAGACTTGCCGAGATTATTAATATTTTTTTTTATTATGGGAGTACTGACAGGAATTCAAACATTTTCGGGTTGTTTTTAATGTAAACGAGGGTGTCAGGAACACTAAAAAGAGTGTCGTGGAGCTTGGGAATGCAGCGAATTGCCTTTCAGGGGTGAAGCTCTTACGCCTCTGAAATCTATATCTATATTATTCTATATGAAAAATGTTGATTAAAAGAAACGAGATGACGGTACTTGGAAAAAACGGACGGACAGACGTACGCACGCCCGGACGCTTTACCCAGCTCATCATTCGCTCCGTGGATATGTTGGGATTACTTTTATACCTTAACCTTAAAGCAGAAAAACAGAATCGGGAAGGCGACTTCGCAGTGATATTCCGATAGAGGTCTGACGCCACGGCGATACTGTGACTCACGACATACAGGTGTAAGTAGTCTGTTTGCTTTCGGGGACACGTGGTTCACGTAAACAATGATGCGTGAATTGTCGTCCAGAGGCTCTCGCATTGACTTCTGCAATTTATACGGCAGGGAGGACGTGAATTTCGCAGACCCACTAAACTGTGTGGACTTGTCGTGGTAATACCCTTTTTGTTGGCGTCAGCTCGCAGATGCTAGGCGACTAATCTTAAATGGAAAGTATAATGTATTGTGAGTGTTGTCTGGCTCGTTGTGTGGAGAACTTTGATGGTAGCGGACACCACTGGAAATGAAAGATGTCCCTTTTGGCGGGGGGCTTCGAAATCGCGTCAGTGCCCCTTTAAGAGATTGAAGCGTTTCAATCATATACGTTTCAGGCGAACGAAAATTCACCCTCTCTCTTTTTTTTTTGATGGATGAATGGTGGAACTTAGCACCAGCCTTTATGTAAACTCATGAATGTTTACTTTCATGGGCACAATTCAAAATGATTGAAACTAAAAGTTTTTTCATCTCTCTCTCTCTCTGCTAGCGGTGGTGGGGGGAGGGGGAGAAAAGAAGTGGCATTAAGAGATTGCTTTTCGTTGACAGATAATATTAATGAGAACTAACACAATGGTTCAGGCAAAGGATAAGGATCTTATTAGTAGATTCTAATGTAAGCGTAAAGAAATGGGTATAAAAAATAACTTTGCGCTCGCAGGGACCGAGCTTGTGACCTTCAAATAACACCGGATGGATGCCTGGAAGTACGCCTCCGAAAGGCATTTATGGAACGCAAGCGTAATAGTTCATCAACGCCTAAATTCACGGACCCAGAGAGCGAAGGATATTGACAAGCAATGCTCAGCAGAGGCTGACACTATAATATGGACATCACTGGGGACAGTCAATCACTACAGCGTTTGTTCTTCTTTGCTTCAGCATGCACACCACAACCTCGAGTACCGCTACATAATATCATCTTTTAATTTACGAGCGCGATTTCAAGTAATTATATTCTTAACAAAAACAGTCCTAGATGTTGAGTGTCGTTGCTGATTCTGGAATGTGGATGATAATTAAAGACAGTTCCAAACGCTGTTAAAAACTCAAGCGTGAAATGTATGAATCTGCATGGTGAGTAATAGTCACACACTACTTCAGTCCGAAGACGCCACGCCCAGTCGAATGAAGCTAGGATGACGATCACGTCCGCAACTAAATACCTAAATCCTCCCGCTTATGCTCTGGGAAATGTACTTGAAGGTGCAGTCACCAGCCATCGAGGTCATGACGTACGTCCGTAGTGTGCGCTCATTGGGGCAGCTTTTTGTGCATCCTCCTTTGAGGAGGCAGGGCGTGAGAGTGCCCATTGTATACTTGAACCTAAAGCCCTAATAAAGAAACAAAACATCTTGCTCTTGTACACTTCTTCATGCAGCGTGCATCGAAGATGTCCAAGTACAGAGGGAAGACACGTCTGACGCGGCACAGCGGAAAAAGCGAGAAACCAGCAGCAACGTTGAGAATGCAGACGCCACTCCCTCGGCTCAAGCAACGTCAAAGATGCAAGAACGACGTTACGATGCACCCACAAAGGGGCGCGTCAGCATTGTGCTCAGAGCTCTATCAGGTACGACCTTCCCTGTCTTCCACATTAACGCTTCTCTTAACAAAACTATCAAGACCTTTACACTGACGTGAACGTATCTATCTATCTATCTATCTATCTATATCTATCTATCTCTATCTATCTATCTATCTATCTCTATCTATCTATCTGTCTGTCTGTCTGTCTGTCTGTCTGTGTGTGTGTGTGTGTGTGTGTGTGTGTCTGTCTGTGTCTGTCTGTGTCTGTGTCTGTCTGTCTGTCTGTCTCTGTCTGTCTGTGTGTGTGTCTGTCTGTGTGTCTGTCTGTCTGTCTGTCTGTCTGTGTGTCTCTCTCTGTGTGTGTGTGTGTGTGTGTGTGTGTGTGTGTGTGTGTGTGTGTGTGTGCGCGTCTGTGTCTGTGTGTGTGTCTGTGTGTCTGTCTGTGTGTGTGTCTGTCTGTGTAAAAAAGCTGCAGGTCTTATGTATCATGGAAATAGACGTGCATAGAGACGGTGACTTGGTGTAATGTTTTACTTGAGCAAAACGTTTCAAAATGTCGCTAAATATACGTACAAAAAGACGCATAGACGTATGTTAAACAGTGCGTGTGTTTTACTTAACCAATTTTTCCGTGTTTCGTAACGATGCCAACAGAAACATTGGTAGCCCTGGCTAGAGCTTTGTAGAGTGACTTCACGGGAGGGTACCTAAGCATACAGGTGACATAAACATCACGCGTGTATCAAAGGAGTAGATGTATCATCATCATTATAATCAGCCTAACTACGCGCAAAGCAGGGCAAAGGCCTCTTCCAAGATCCGCCAATCAATCTAGTCTTGTGCTTTGTGCTGCCACGTACGTTATACCTGCAAACATTTCTAATCTCATTGGCCCACCTAGCTTTGTCTCCCCTTCGGGCGTTTGCCCTCTCTGAAAATCCAGCCAGTGCCTGTTACCCTTATTGACCAGCGATTATGCTGCCCACGTGCCGCGTGCCCGGCCTGTGTTCATTTCAGTTTCAGTTTCAGTTTCAGTTTATTATTCATTTCGAAAAAGTAGTACAGTAATATTAATATACAGACGAGGGTCCCAAAGTTAAAAACTGTAACGGGACCCTCGATGCATTATAACAATCAATAAATCAGATCAAGTTAACAAGCAACGAGTTAATGGAAATCAGTTATACAATATAGAGTGATAAGTAATTATTATAGGCTAAGTGACACATCAGGCAACAAAAAGCAAGGCAAATAAGGAAAGAAAAAAGAAAGAACGGGGAAAAAAAAAACATCTCGTTCAGTGGCGGACATTGTCAATCAAATTGCAATGATCTAAATGGCATAACCAAAAACGCAGAGCCCCCCAAAAGCCCATATACAGGCAGCTAATAATTTAACAGAAAACTTTTAAGCGTCTTTTTGAATGATGACAATGTGGCATCGTTTTAACAGAAAGAGGCATCTTATTCCAAAAAGTAATGGCCGCATAGGCAGTGGTCATTTTTCCATAATTTGTGCGCGACGCGGGTAGCAAAAAGTTAAGGTTCATTGCAAATCTGGTTACATTGTTGTTTTGTAAGAAAACTGAATCAATGAGCTCAAACGGTAGCAGTGCATTGCGCAATTGAAACAGAAGAATGGCTATGCTATAAAAAAATAACTTACGAACAGGTAGGATTTTGTTGTCTTGGAGTAGATGGCCTGCACTGGAGTATCGTGAGCTATTAGTGATAATGCGGATCGCCTGATTTTGTATGTTCTGAATGGGTGATAGATGACAGTTATACGTGTTTCCCCAAGCAGCGATACCATACATGATATGGGAATGAATGAAGGCGAAATACAGAGACATAAGTACGTTTATATGAAAAACTTCACGAGCTTTTATTATAGCCCGAATTCCGAATGCAGTTTTCTTTCTGAGGTGATCAGTGTGGAGATTAAACTTTAAATGGCAGTCAAGATGTACACCAAGAAAAATTACAGTATCACAGGTGGGTATAGAGTGAGGACCTAGGGTTAAGGGTTGATGAAAGGCAATGGCCTTTGAGCGGACCTAAATATCATAAACTTGGTTTTGGCTGGGTTAATAATAAGTTGGTTCTCGTAGCACCATTTAGTAATATCTAGAAGTGTGTTATTCAAGTGTAAAGTAAGAGCAGTTAGAGAGTCCTCAGCTGCAGCTATAGTCGTGTCGTCTGCGTATAACGCGCAGTGAGTTGATTTAATTGCATCAACAAGATCACTAATATAAATAATAAATAATAAAGGGCCCAAAATAGACCCCTGGGGCACGCCTTGATTGATTAGCTTAGTTTCAGAAGAAGCGCCTGATACGTACACCGAGCATTCTCTATTGTGCAGATAATTTTTCAGGAAGGCTAATGGAGCTCCAGTTACCCCATAGGCCTCCAATTTGTTAAACAGGGTGGCATGATTAATGGTGTCAAAGGCCTTGGTGAAATCTAGGAAGACAGATCCAACAAATTTACCAGAGTCAATCAATTTTTTTAAGTAATCTATTAATGAAAGTAGTGCTAAGCTTGTCGAACTGCCTGAACGAAAGCCAAATTGACACGGATGAAGTATATTAAATTTGCTTAGGTAATTACTTAAACGATCAACGAACAGTTTTTCAATAACTTTGCTGAGGGAAGAAAGAATTGATATGGGCCGATAATTATAAACTGTTCTTTTGTCACCCTTTTTGAATACCGGAACTATTTTAGATTTCTTTAAAAGTTTAGGAAATACGCCTTGCTGAAACTTTAGATTAATGGTATCACTAAGTATCCCAGAAATATTACGCGCAACCAGTTTTAAGTGATACGCAGAAATATTGTCAAGACCTGCGCATTTATTTTTATATTCAAGAGAACTGAGCATACTTCGTCAGCGGTTACGGGCAAAAGAAAAAATGAAGAAGCGACCCGAGAAACGGAATATTTTGGTATGCCCGATTGTGTAGTAGGAATGCTAGAAAAAAAATCGCTGAAAGCATTTGCAATAGAAGTTGGTTGTTGCAAAGAAATAATATTATATATTATTTCAGATATAGGTGAGTTTCCAGATGATTCGTTTAAAAAGTTGTTCAAAAGGTTCCATTGTGTTTTAGGGTCCCCTGATGTTTGGTCAACTCACTTTCATAATAACGCTTTTTTGCTTCTCGGAGTAAAATTTTCAAATTGTTGCAATATTTCCTGTATCGGCGGGCAAGCGAAGTATTAAAAGGCTGTCTTTTTTGTTTTTTGTAAAGGTTATCTTTTTACGAACACATATCAATAAGTCGTTTGTCATCCATGGATTGTGGGGAAATTTATACCGTTTTTTGCATTTAACAGTTGATGTACTAGATGTTACGGCCTTTAAATCTGTCTCTGTCTTTGTCTGTCTCTGTCTCTCTCTCTCTCTGTCTCTGTCTGTCTCTGTCTGTCTCTGTCTCTCTCTGTCTCTGTCTGTCTCTCTCTCTCTCTCTGTCTGTCTGTCCAAAAAAGCTGCAGGTCTTATGTATCATGGAAATAGACGTGCATAGGGAAGTGGGCATAGAGTAGGTGACTTGGTGTAATGTTTTACTTGAGCAAAACGTTTCAAAATGTCGCTAAATATATGTACAAACAGACGCATAGACGTATGTTAAACAGTGCGTGTGTTTTATTTAACCAATTTTTCCGTGTTTCGTAACGATGCCAACAGAAACATGGGTAGCCCTGGCTAGTGCTTTGTAGAGAGACTTCACGGGAGGGTACTTAAGCATACAGGTGACATAAACATGATGCGTGTATCATAGGAGTACATGTGTCATCATTATTATTATAATCAGCCTAACTACGCGCAAAGCAGAACAAAGGCCTCTTCCAGGATCCGCCAATCAATCCAGTCTTGTGCTTTGTGCTGCCACGTACGTTATACCTGCAAACATTTCTAATCTCATTGGCCCACCTAGCTTTGTCTCCCCTTCGGGCGTTTGCCCTCCCTGAAAATCCAGCCAGTGCCTGTTACCCTTATTGACCAGCGGTTATCCTGCCCACGTGCTACATGCCCGGCCCATGTTCATTTCTTTTTGATTTCAACTGTGATGTCCTTAACCCTGGTTTATTTCCTGGTCCACTCTGCGCGGTCCTTGTCTCTTAAGATTACATCTATCGTGATCCATTCCATCGCTCGCTGCGTCGTCCTCGATTTAAGCTAAACCCTCTTTGTAAGCCTACAGGTGTCTGCTCTCTAGATAAGTACTCGCAATATGCAGCTGTTTTACACCTTCCTTTTGAGGGTTAGTGGCAAATTACCATTAATGATTTGCGAATACCTAATGAATGTGACCCACTTCATATTTAAACTTCTAGTTGGTATTTCACTCTCAAAGTTCAGCTCTGCGGTTACTATCTGTTCTAAGTAGATATATTGCTTTACAACTTCCAGCGCGCTTTCACAAATCGCAAAGTGCTCTTTTCTGCCGAGACTGTTGCACATTACTTTATTTTGTGCATATTGATTTTTAGACCTACTTATTTGCTTTCCGTGTCCAGCTCTGTAATCATGAGCTGTAATCCATTCCCTGAATTTATTATATGTTATGGGCAAATCGCAGTTTACTAAGATACTCTTCATTAACTCTAATCCCTGACTCTTTCCAATCTAGTGCCCTAAAAACCTCCTATAAACACGCGGTGAATAGTGTTGAAGAGACCATGTCTCCATGGCTTACACCGTTCTTTATCGGAATTCTGTCGTTGTTTTATAGAAAACTATGGTGGCTGCGAATTCACTGTCGATTTTTTTCAGTATTACAGGACCAGGCTTCCTTAGCAATCCGCTTGAGTTGACTTGAAGGCGCAATTCATCTCCTTCTCTGTCTTCTAATTCGATGCAATGAACCTCATAGTCCTCCTCCCTCTCCCCCCCAAAAGTTCTGCAACTAACGCGGTGTTGTACTACCTCCAGCGTAGGCCCACCCATGAACGGGAGAACCATGTCACGTCACTTGAGGTGAATTCATGGTTGAGTCGTAGAAACGTCATCATGTCGTCATTGGTCAGCGCATTCACATGAATTGATACAAAAATTTTGGCTATCAGTGACATCATAATGACTTCATATGGTGACACCCTCCTATAATTTTACTGATTTGATTTGTGGGGTTTAACGTCCCAAAACCACCATATGATTATGAGAGACGCCGTAGTGGAGGGTTCCGGAAGTTTCGACCACCTGGAGTTCTTTAACGTGGACCCAAATCTGAGCACATGGGCCTACAACATTTCCGCCTCCATAAGAAATGCAGCAGCCGCAGCCGGGATTTGAACCCGCGACCTGCGGGTCAGCAGCCGAGTACCTTAGCCACTAGACCACTGCGGCGGGGCTCCTATGATTTTATTGCATCACTCGTGGTGACATCACTAAATTCTCGCCTTTTATGAGGTGCATGCGGCTTTTAGCTCAGTAATAGACAACTTTTGCTGTTTCCATAAGTACAATATATACAATGAAGATTTACATTTAATCCGAAATTTCGGGCTCAAATATAACCTCTGTGTCGGTATAGGTAGTAGTAGTAGTAGTATTAGACTTTTATTCAGCCAAATTTACAGGCCGAGCATTTCGACCGCCTGTGCGATCAGTCGACGCTGTTCTTCTTCCCCTTCGGCGCCGATCCAGTCGAGCCAGGAGGTGATGGAAAGGGATGGGGGAGGGTAATAGCTGGATTGCTGAGCAGTTGGGCAGTAAAACAGGCAGTGTGACAGGTCAGCGTATGGGGAGGGACAATTAGGACAGCAGGGGTTAGACCTATATTTATAAAGGAAAAGGCGAGAGGGGGTTATCAAGCAGTTCATTTGGATGTGCCGTAGAGTTCGAGCCTCGAGCGCCGTGAGTGATGGATGAGGGGGAGGGTAAAGACGCTTGTCGAGCCGGAGCTGGAGATATACCTCCTTGATAGTGTGACGCAAGGAGATCTGCCCATCGTTATTCGCGGAGCTCTCACTGTCTTCCGAAGGTGTGGGCCAGGGAATGAACGGTGCCCGGTGCAATATGTCGCGGGCAAGCTGATGAGCTAGCTCATTGCCGTTAATACCCGAATGCCCAGGAACCCAGCGGAGGAAGACAGTGGAGGGTTGAAGAGCAGAGGCCGCTCGCTCGACCTCCTGTTGAAGAGCAGGGGCAACGTGTTGTTCTGTATGTGACGGATGGCGGCGTGAGAGTCGCAGTAAATCGTGTACTCGGGGAGAGAAGGGAGGGAGGAAAATGACTGCATGGCGTGGACCATGGAAAGGACCTCGAGCGAAAGTACATTTGGCGGGTGTAAGTATGGCCCGCTGGTGTGCGTGTCAGGTGCCGAAAGGTGTGGATGGTAGATAACGTAGCCACACGAGCCCCGAGGAGCCATGTATGAGGCATCTGTGTAGGCAACTCCCTGTGTAGAGAGAGGAGGAGAATGATGCTGTGCTGCCGCATGACGCCGGCCGGCGTGAAGAACGGGAGACATATTGGATGGGAGGGGAAGGATGCGAAGGTTAGAAGCAGCGGTGCTAGCGGCAGAAGGCAAGGTGGGAACGGAAACGGGAATGTGAGGGATACCAGCTTGGGCTAATAGCCATTGGCCTTGACGAGTGAGAGAAAGACGGGCAATCTGAGAGTCGTGGTGCAGAGAAATAAGAGAACGTAATGGATGGAAGAGGCCTGTGGCAAAGAGCTTAGTGGTAGAGGTAGTGAGAGGGAGGTTTAGAGCTGCCTTGTAGAGGCCTAATAGAGCTCTTTCGAGTGTGTTGAGTTGCGTTTCGGTGAAATGAACGTAGGGTACAAAGTACAAGAACTTGTTAAGGGCAAGCGCATGTGCAACCCGGCACGCATGAGCCTCGTGGAGCCCCGACTGCCGAGTGACAAGGCGTCGCAGGAGGTGGGTCACCGAATGGCAAGTCCTCACAGCGTGATGTAGGGCCTGCGCGTTCTTTGTCGCGTGCAAAGGGAAGCCAAGAACTTTGCATTGCTGAACAGTGGGGATGAGAGAGCTAGAAAGATGTAGGGAGATGAGGGTATTGTGGGAGCGCTGGTACGCAGACCGGTTTAGCAAAAGTAGTTCACATTTCTCCGGTGCAGGGGACAGGCCAGCAGTAGCGAGAAAGGAAGCGATAAGGTCCCGGCCACGTTGCAAAGTATCCTGCACGTGGCCGGGACATCCAGACGTACACCAGAGAGTGATGTCGAAGGCAGTTTCGGCGTGAGTGTTCCGGGTGGAAGTTGGATTCCGACGGTGATGAGCTCGGAGCGGGGGTGGGCGGTCGAGGCAGGTTTTCGATTGGCACTAACGGTGTTCCAGCTGCCTTCAGGGGATGGCGTATTGTCTTCGTTGACTTGCGATGCCGCGAAGTCCATTTCCGTCGATAAGTCGTCAGCTGAAGTGATGGAAGGCAAAACTTTGGCGATGGAAGGAACGACGCTCGTCGAAACGCGCTTGTCGACAGACTCGGAATTTCCAATGGGTAGGCCAGACGCAGATAAGGTGGGGAGAGAAGCAGGCGTGGTTGATTGAAATGCCAACGCTGCATTACGGCTCTCAGGCTCCGGCGTTTGCGTGGCTATCAAGCTGAGAGTAGCAGAGACGCCACCAGCGTTGCACGTTGCTGGACCGTGCGCGCTGTTGAGGAACGCTGCCTGTTGCTGTATTGTTGTCGGCGCGGGGCTGGTGACATTGCCAGATGGTGACAGCGGAGGCACGGCTGTATCAGGCGTACGACCGGAGGAGGCTGGGCTTACCGACAGGGCGTAAGTTGTCGTTGGTGTCGAGTGCTGGGCGGGACTCTGCATCGTGGAGGTGCAGGCGCGGTGCGTTAGGGTTAGCGCGGCGCCGCGCCGCTTCGTACTTTTGAAGGGGCCTGGGGGGCCAGCCTGGGGTCGGACCGGGACCCGGATGTTGTCGGCGTGTCCCGGAAGTCTTCCAGAAGGAATAGTGAGCTTGTCCAGACACGGGCGGGGCCCGGTAACGGGCCAAGAACCGGTATAGGTACAATGGAATTAACTTTGTTCCAGAGTAGTAAGAAAATGCTCGTACTTTAGAAAGTGTCGGGCGACTAGGCACTTGTATGGAATGGTATTACCATTCAAAGACGTCCTACGAACAAATAATTTGCCTTGCAACAAATTCTGCATTGTGTAACAGTGCTATAACAAGATAGTTATCGAATGCATTCTGTAATTACCAATTGTTAAATTTAGTATGAATTGACTTCACCAATGCACTTGAACGCTAAATTTTGACACGTTTGTCGCAACGTGTCCCGTTCGCCGTTTTCCTTCAGAGCCTGACTTGCTGACGCCAGTGGAAGTGGATTGTCTTGTGCGCGTTGTCTTCTGGAAAGCCATCCACGACGACGACATTGCTGAGCCGGCAGCGACGTTCTGCGCCCGCATCATCACGGTGAGTCATTAGCATTCAACGATGCACCTTGCTTTTCAATACGAAAATGCCTCGTCAGATGCTGACATGGGCTGGGGTCCCGTGATTAGATGGCCTAGTGTCGGTGGCGTTAATACAGTAAGGTTACAACACCATCATCATGCGATGATATCACGATATGTCAGCACGACGCCACTCATCATTAAAACATGTGACCTCATAACAACGTCTCGGTGACGTCATGTGTAACGTGACGTCACAAGGTGACGTAATCACGACATCAGTGCATAGTCAAACGTAGGCTGATCACGGAGGCTGTGTAAAACAAAGAAAGAAGCAGCAAGCCTACAATAACTGCGGTCCTGGCGGCAACGCATTACAAAATGCAACTTGTTCCACAGAGCTTTCGGAGGGACGCGCAGAAGTTTTATTTTATTGATTTCAAAGAAAAAGATGTTGGACTTCGTATTCGAGTCGACCGACAAAGATGCGTGAGGGACCCTGCGAGCTTTATCTTAAAACAAAACTATGTGTACTTCGCGGGCAAGGGGGTCTCCGTATTCAATTGTCCGGCGTGTAGAGCCGCCACCATCGTTACAACTACCATCCCAATTCGTATCTATCAACAGACGGGTGATATGTTTCGCAACCATTTTCCTTATCTCGTACGCAGTGTCATAAAAACTCCTTGGATGGGCTTATGCTTACAATTAACTTTAAGACTTGCAGAAAAACCACTGTCCTCAGCATGCCTGTCACCGGAAATTTCCCTGTGTTGAATGGAAAAATATTTGACTCAGCTAGAGTCCGCATGGCAGAACTTTCAGTGTTCCGTATGCATTAGGCTGAGACGACACAAAGGCAGTAGCAGTCTTTGCATTCTTTTCGGTAGATGTAATGACACTGCCCCGCCACTCTACAAAAGCTTCCGGTAAGTAACACGGTTTAAACTGTCTCTGGGATAGGCTAATCTTTGACAGATCGACAAAGACATGTGATGACGTGAACATGTGGCGTAGTCATGACTTCACAGCGACGTCCCAAATTTTCGCAATGTGCAAGTGCATTTTTCAGAGAGACCCCGAATGAAGCAATAATTTGGTTTAGGTATATAAAGCGCACTCTAAGAACTCATAAACTTCAAGTTTTGCTATCACAAGTTCATTATTACTGGAGAAAATATACTGAAGTTTGATCGTTATACTTCGCGCCAAAATCGCCACGCGTGATGTTCGAGATTTCGAATTGTACTTTTCGTACGTTCGCGACATTGGCTGGATGAAAATTATCGAAATCTCCTATGCCAAGTCTAGGACACCGACAGAAGACAAGGTACTTCTTATTTATTGAGTAGATGCTAGGTACGAGTACACGCTTTCCAAATTTACTTCGTCACGGTGTTTGATGCAGGAATCTCACAGTAACGTCTTCACCCACATTTTCTTTTCGCTAGTTTTCTCGCTAGCCAAATGTCGTCTTGCAATAGGAGGGGTATTTTCATGATTCTGCCCGTGTACTTCACTAATACGCGAAAAATCTTTTTTTTTCATTCAGACTTCCTTTAGAATAATGTTTGCATCACTCACTGATGACATATTGTACACTGGCGATGGTCAAATTTAGCGTGCGGTAAGGCATAAAAGGGTTTCGCCTTAATCACTCAACAAAACCTTGTGTCGGTGAGCTAGAACATTTCTTGCATGTGGCAATGCAGTCCGTTAAATTAAAAAGAATCCTATTTATCGAGGAACGTGCCTCTGGTTAGGAATTTGCTCGCCAAGTTTATGCTCGGGGCATGTCCTTTGTCGTTACGCTAGTTACCGAGGCGAGGGCTTTTGGCGCACTTTCTTTCTGAAAGCTGGGAGCTCGGCGAGTGCACATCTCGACACAGCTACTCATGATGAACACATTTAAAGTGAAAGCAGTGGCACAGAGACCTCACAGTACGGCTTCCATGTGGGCCCGCTGCCTAGAACCTGCGATGAGAGCTCGCGTGTCTGAAGAAAGACCGCAACCTCGGCAGCAATCGCAAACTATAGCGCCAGCATCAATGAGGAAGTAGCGGAAGCGGCGAGGGCTCGCGCAGCCGAAGCAAAGAGGGCTCGTCGACAAGCGGATTCTCAAGTGAGAGCCCGCGAAGCCGAGGCGGCACGTACGCGGCGGCAAGAAAACCTCCAATTGGAGCGGACGCGGTAAACAGCGATCAAGCGCCGAAAGGACGCTACCTGAGTTTGGTTGCACCGACGCCCGCTTCAAGCGAGACTTATTCAATCGCTTTTTCGGCCATGGATTTAATGTATGCAATCCCACGATCACTTGTGGTTTAACAACATCACGACCGTCATCTCCAGCCGCAAAGACCAGACCCGCGAGAACGTCATCACTGTGCTCCAACGAGAGTTTCCTCTCATGCAGTGCCTGCAGCAGAACGTGCTCGACGCCGCCGCCGTTGACGTACACCTCAAGTGCCGCGGCTCGTGAACGCGTCGTGCCATAAGAAGGGCCTCGTCGAGAGAATTCAAGGGTTCTCCCGATCAGTTCCGATCGAGCTCCTCCATCTTCATTCACGTCGGGAAGATGGCGTACTTTTTACAGCGAAAGCTGTTATAAGATAACAAAGGAAGAAGCAGTGGGAGCTGTTGTCTACAGACGCTGGTGTCCACAACCATTATCCGCGGAATTATTGCAAGAAAATGAACCCAGGAAAAAATTTAAAAAGATCTACCACTCCTATTGTCATAGTCATGACAGCATGAGTACCTTTACCTGCGATGTCGGTTTCGTGGCCTTCACCTTGGTTTTCCGTATCAAGCAATGAAGTCATCCTGGGCGGCACATACAGCCACCTTCCACCTATCTAGGATTTGCTTTGTGCTTTTGGCTATGACTATGGTGCCAATAAGAGCCTCAGGCACCATAATGATTAAATAGTGAAAGCTGCATTGAGATCACAACAAGAACCGATTTAGGCGCCGCAGTTATACGCCGCTGCCAACGCTGTTGTCCGCAACCACTATACTATCGCGGGAAATAAAGTAAAATGTAATCAAAAAAGAATATTTCTAGGAATGGATGGTATTTGAACCCGGGATTTCGGTGCGGCTATTGAGCACTTAGAGAGAGACGATGATTGTTAACACTCCTTCACTAGAACACGCTACACAGGTCTCTCTGACAAGGAACCGTGTTAACATATCACGCAGCATTTTGTAAGAGCAAATTAACAAACAGGCAGTACTCAAAATGAATTGCAGAACGACCACAATTCAATACTTTAACCAATTATAAAAGCTTCAGCCATACCTTTTCACCATCAGTGGTCACATTCCAAAGTGAGCGTAGATTGAGTACTTCCCTACTTCCTTGAAGTTAGGTTGGTTCATGGCGTAATGGGTACCGTGCACTTGTATCAGTTGCTTGAGAAGTGTCTACAACTGGCTGTAGAAAGGACGCTGTTTAAGCTTCAGTTGGGAATGGGCTACGTGTTCTGCGTGGACCGGGAAATTTTTATTGTTATTAGCAGCTGCTGCTGTTAGGTTCCCTGTGGTCGAAATGTCCCTGAAAGTACTTCGATCTCTAGATAGGAGGCCATCATTCAATATCATTACGTTTGCGGCTCTAGAGTGACACATCAAGAGATTTACGAATGAATACTAGAATAAATACAGTTATTAATAAAGTAGCAGATCTACAGACCTAATGAACAGATCTGCTTTTGAGCATTCACACCATTACTCAGCCTGTGCAGTTCCATGGACAGCAAGACAAAAAAAATAGACAGGGAAGTGTCAAGATAACTACGGGGTACTTGCAAAGGGTAACTGCCCCAAGGGTGTTTACATAGCACGCTAGAGAGGCCACTCTTAGAGCTTTCGCTGGAATTGCGCCGTGTTTTGTGCGTAGGTCTGGTCATTCTCATTTTGAGCTCCTCCATTTATCTGATGAAATACAGACGAGCGCTATGAAGCGGGGAATAAAAGAGAAGTACACAGGACAGACACAATACTTTGAACTGAAGTGTATTGAGCAGATGTGAAATTTTTTTAAGCAGCAACCAGCAGGGAAATAAGATTCTTCAGTCATCCACGTCTTGCCAAACTCTCCAACAACATTGTACTGTAATAGTAGAAATGAGTGGACAAACTTTATTGCGAAATTCGGCAGACATATGGTACGAGCTATAGATTACTCAGCTGCATGATAGGAGACGTTGCCTTCCTGCGGCGTCTCTGGCCAGTGGGATATAAATTTTGGTCGTCTACGACCAAGCTGCCTTCAATTACGCGTCGGAACTTTGCCATTATTTACCATCTACTGATTAGGTATAGTTTGTTTCTGCTGTATTGGCGACGACCCGCCATAGTGCTCTAATATTCAGTGCACTTGACTATTGTCTGCAAGTCGCGGGATTGAATCCCGGCCGCGCCGACCGCATTTTCGGTGGAGGCGTAAATGCTTGAAATGAGGTGCCCTTTAAAGAACCCCAGGTGGTCGAAATTTCCGCAGACCTTCACGACAGCGTCTCGCAATGATATCGTAGTTTTGAGACGTTAAACTCCAACAAATATTCTTATATTTATTTGCAATTCATAATAACACAGGCTGAGCTGGACGGGGTGTTCATCGATCGGCTGTTGTGGACCTGCCGCGACTGGTTGAAGCAACATGACGTCCCGCTGCGGAGATCCGCTTCGAGGGTGCTATGGGTGCCACAGCCGCAGAAAAATGCTGGTAATCAACTTCCCGCTTTTTTTAGCTTCATAACCACACTTCTGTCATCCATACCTGGAAAAGGAACAGCTGCATCGGTGGGCTCGTGCCACGCCGGACATATCTTCCGCGTGGCGGCGCTCCTGTGCGATTCCTGCAAGATTGTCATGAGGTCGCCTGAGCTGGACCACCACACCAAGGTATGTTATTATAATTATCTCCATCAACACCACCACGGCTCGCCATAGGACCCTTCATGAACTCTGCTAGCGCACCTTCAGAAGTATAGTTGCTAAGTACAAGCTGTTCATTAATCACCGTCTTACGTT
This sequence comes from Rhipicephalus microplus, assembly GCF_013339725.1. Taxonomy (NCBI): domain Eukaryota; kingdom Metazoa; phylum Arthropoda; class Arachnida; order Ixodida; family Ixodidae; genus Rhipicephalus; species Rhipicephalus microplus. The sequence goes on along the minus strand of NW_023608612.1, from coordinate 27,313 downwards.
TTCAAGGAGCCGTGACACCAAAATTTCAACATATTATCTAGAGTTCATTTGCACCTTTGGTAAGCACGAGTTTTTTTTTTTTGTGAAGTAGGAGTCACATTCGTTGCGAAGAAGTTATTCTATTTCGAGCGCAAAGAACGTCCAAAGCCACTGCCACCGAAAAAACTAGGTGGCGGTGACAAAGCTCATCGGCGCATTTCCGGCCATGAGTAACCCGGCTGCCTGATCGGTGTTCTACCGGGAGGAAGAGGTCCTTTCTACTTCAATCACGCATCGGCTGCTCCTGGCCTGCGGCGCGGCGTCATCGGCTTGGCAGAGCCTCGTCTCCTGCGTGCACTGTGTGCGGGGCCGATGAAACCATTGAGCACGTGTTGTTTGTTTACCCAGTGCTTCGCACACAATGCGGGGTCTTGCTCGCCGCACTTCTTCGCCACGGTCTGCCCGCGGCTACGCAAAGGGACCTTCTCACCTGCACGGCATCACACCCAGGTCTTTGAGGTGGTTCTTCGCTTCCTTGAGGACACTGCACTAGACAACCGGCTATAGAAGCCGCCTGCCACGTCCTTGGTCATGGACGCCATTTCTCTTTTTCTTCTCTCTTCTTCACATCTTTAATGTCCTCTTCTCCTCCTCCTCCCCTACAGGCGCTGAGCCGTGCTTCAATTAGGGCTGCAGAAATTGCGTCTTTTCCTTTCCTGAACCTCTCTCTCATCGACAGTACTTTTGCGTGTTCAGCAAGCTCCTGGGCTACGCAAAGTGGCATCGCCAAATGGCGATAAGCAAGCAGCAATGATGTCGACAATTCTGGTGGTGTCATCACGCAGTCTACATGTGGTACTGTGTAGCAAAGCCTGGCTTCCTGGCAACGGCTTCACTTGCTTTGTTTTGCCTGGTTTGTGCAGCTCATTCGTCTAATTTTGCGTTTTCATTTTGCTGTTTCGTTGATTTGTCGGGAATCAGTGTGCGCGAATGTTATTACTTGAAGCTATAGGCTTATCGGGAACAAGTAACCCACAAGCAGCATTAATATGTATTACCAGCCTTCGTGGCCCAAGCGTGCGTCTCCAGCTGTCTCGTCACTGCTCGGTCCAGTGTCGATTTCAAAATAAATCCTCAGACAACGATCGAACCGACATTGCTTCGCTGAGCAAGAATCGTCACAATCCCATATTCCCCAGTGTTTTGAACATCACTCGTGGACGCTGATGACGGTGGCGACGACAATGGCTGTGGCGGAGGCATGCCTATACACGTGTTCGCCAAGCAAAAGAAATGTCAACTGAAAATTGAGTCACTAATTCTTGTGGCTGCGTGATCAGATGGGGCGGGACTGTGGGAGGTGACCGCTTCACAGTGCTGGCAGCGCTGAAAATTGACGGGCTTTGCGCCCGTTTTAAGTTGGGTTTGATCATAGTCATACTAATCGAGATTAAATATATTATTTCGTCGCTATTTTGCGTGATTAGTTCCGTACCATCACCATAACTACACGTTGACGCCATAGACGTGGCATGCGTGAATTTGATGTCACTGCTCTTTTAACAGATTAATCATTACGTGTATGTATAAGGCACTCTATGCACATACGTATATGCAGATTCAGTTAAAGCTCTTTAGGTCGTACCTATATAATCCTGAAAATAGCATAATTCGCACTTGTCCTTTGGCTCCAGCCAGACTACGCGCCGCTTAACGGCAGGAAACTCTCTTTAATTCCACCACATAGGCCGCAACTCGGTTGATTCGGATAATCCTCGGAGCACGCTTAGCACGACACACGGCAATTCTTTGTCACGAAACAAAAAAACAGCATTCACAGCCAAGAGAAACAAGGTAGGCGAATCCGGATCGCTATATTTATCAGTTAGTGACTGCATGTGTGTGGTGGTTGTAATGGTGGCAGTATACACGCAAGGAACGAAGCCTGCCGAAAACTTTTCGTTTTAATAAAACAAGGTAGTCTGTCACCGACGTCGCGTTGGAAACTGGAACGCAGAATGACAAAAGTTGCTGCTTCTACAGTAGTCTTATGCGGAACGAGTGCAGCATTTACATATTCATGAAGAAAATTTAGGTACACATGGCAGACATTTTTTAATTGTTTTCTTGATACATTCGATAGGTCGGCATTCAATGAGTTCTGATACTTTTACCGGATTCGTTAAATTTAATTAACGAGATTTTACTTTAATTTTTACATTGTGAACGATGGTGATTAGTTATCCTCATCGCCATCAGCCTGACTACGCCCACTGCAGAGCAAAGGCCTCTATCATGTCCCACCAAACAACCTGGTATTGTACTTTATTGCTGCCATGTTATGCCCAAACCTCTTAATCTCACCTGCTCACGCAGTTTTCTGTCTCCTTTTCACGTCTTTACTTTTTCTTAAAATTCAGTCAGTTACCTTTAATGGCCAGCGGTTGTCCTGCCTACGCATTACGTGCTCTGCCGATGACCATTAATTATTCTTGATTTTGACTATGATAATATTAACCCTGGTTTGTTCCCTGACCCCACTCTGCCCTCTTATTGTCTCTTAAGGTTACACCTATCATTTTCCTTTCAATCGCTCACTGCGTCATCCTCAATTTGTGTTGAGTACGAGCTCTCTATAAGCTTCCAGGTTCCAGCTCCGTAGGTAAGTGTCTGTAAGATGAAGCTGTTACATGCATTCTTGTTGAAAAATAGTGGTAGACTGCCCTTAATGATTTCAGAATGTGTGTCGAATTTGCTCCACCCCATCCTTATTCTTCTTCTTAATTCACTTTCGTGATTCGGCTCCACAGTTACTACATCTCATAAGTAGAAATACTGCTTTAGAACATTAGTTATGGCTGTGCCCATTGTAACATAATCGAATCTCTCCAAGCCCCCGCTGGTTACTGGTTGACATAGTGCAACTTACTGTTCAATTTTGCACTTCGGCCACGAGTTCTCATCCTCTCACCTCTCCCTTGATTTCACACTTCTCCCTTTACATAACGAATGTATAGGGTGTTTTCTCCAAGAACTTTCACGCAGTTGTGTGGCTTTGTTGCAGAATTGATGACTCGTGTCCGTTATATACATGTTTCATGGAGCTCTCCTCAAAGGAACTGTTTAAAAGCGAGGATTGGTCGTGCGCGTGTTTTAGCGTGAGAGCAAAAAAGCCTGACAAGAGGAAGAACGGGGTAAAGATATGAGAGGCACAGGGAAACCTATATAGAGAAGGCACTCGAGCCAGGTAAAGAAAGCGTCGCAATATGGAGGAGGCCATGCAAGGTAAAAAGAAGCAGAACGAAGGAGAAGCTGCGGTGGGCTTAGAACAGGTGGTGTAGGGAGGAGAGATAGTAGTAGCCAGATCGGCTGTGCTGGTAAAAGGTGTGGATCAATGCTAGCACATTTTCAAGCACTGGCGATGCAAGGGAAAGATCAGGAACAGTGCGCCGAGCGTTGGCGACTTGAAGCCATTGCTTCGATTCTTTATCGAGCCTTCGTAGGACAAGTCAGTTGAAGCCTTGTTGAGCGGCGCATTTGTTTCTTCAGTCGGACAACACATTTTAACAGACTGCTAGGCATATAATGATATATATATTGTTCTAAAACTGCCACTGCAGGTCGAGTGCCTCCACAGAGCCTTAACTACAGCCGGCGAAGCTGCGGAACGAGGTGCCCCTGCCCGCATGGCGGCGCTGGTGGCCTGCTTGCGGGACGCTTTCTTGTCGCCAGATGTTCCGGGGGATGATCGCCTGACCCTGCTTGAACTTATAGAGCTGCGCGCTTCAGGATGGAAACTATCCCCTGAGCAGCAACTCTCGTACGCTAGCCTCAACGATGCCGCCGGAGATGAATGCGACGATGTTCAAAACTTGTCACCTCTCCCATGGCGCGTCGCCGAATGAGGCTTCCTTACATTTGCACCCGGAGGCGAAACCCTTGCGTCAACACGTTTCCCGTGGTGCTCAATAGCTTCTTATTTTTCTTTTGTGTGAAATAAGCAGATTCCTATCTGATAGATCCACATATGGCTTTTACGAGCTGTCTTTAACTTTTTTTTTCTTTTTGAACAAGCACAGTGATTTTCTTTAAGTATAGTGATGAAACGATGTAACAGCATGGCTCAGAACAAAAACTGCGACAAGATAAATCTTGTTTCGAGAGGACGGCAAGTGGTTTGCCCCTCGTCACCCCCTCTAATTTTTTTCGAGTTTGCAGGTGTATGTATTCACACAAAGAATTCACGAACATTCGAAGAGAATATCAGAACCCCATCCAGAAGAGCATTTCGGTTACGCCCTTTCAAGTGCGCCCTTTGCTGCTTCAGTCCGAATAGGCCACTATGGAACGCACGTTTTATCTCTTCGTAGATTTCCGTTCACGCAGGTGGGCTGTGCCGCTAGCGTCGGCCGCCATTTTGTTTCGGCTTAGGCTGTCAATCACTCTGCACTGCGGGGTGCCTTACTCAATGCGATAAAAGAGAGAAGATCGAAAGAAAAAAAACGACCGATGAGGGTTGCGTTGTCTCTACAAATACCTGAAGAAAGTTGTGGTGGAATTTACCGAATGGCATTCACTCTGTCTAATGATTACCTCCTTCCGAAAGAATTCAGATGAGAAGTGATTATGGAAATCCCTGAAGAAGAGCAATTGAAACGATACTGATTAGTGCAAGTCTTTCATGATATAAGTGCAGTCAATATTTATCTTCCTATTTATTTATGTATTTAATTACAAACACTGCAGAGCGTTTTGTGGCTGCAGCAGGAGTGGGTACACGAATGTCAATAATAATATCGCAAACTGAACGCACTAAAAACATTACAGTACAAATTAACGCCATGCCTGAGCGGAACGCGCAGCACAGACACTGCGAAAGCTGGAAGGACAGCCTTTGGAGGCTTCTCTAAACAATTTGGGTAACCGCTACAAGTGCGATTGCGGGGTATAGCCACTACACCCATAATTTTGGTACCGGCATTTGTTTGTTTGTTTGTAGCCTGGAATTCCTGGCACATACTTACACTGAGGCCAAGAAAAAATAATATTCACTATGTCATCCTTCGTCAATCTTCGGTGAAGCATTATCCTCTTCACACTTGCAAGAAATTTTGTGCAATATTTTGTTGCTGTGGTTGACGACGAGAAAGAATTATGCCTAACGCTATTAAGATGGGGTAGTACCATCGCTTAACTGGCGACCACACACATCGCTTAACTGGTGACCTCATATCGAATATATCGCCAGAAAAAGGTGTGCGGGCCATTGGCATCTGCCATCTACGTGTGCTAAGCATCTACCACATAGGTATAAGAAGAGACACACTGGTAAAGATATATCGCATGTGCGTTCGTCCTATTTTGGAATTTGGTTGTGCACTTTTCTCTGGAGTTCTAACTTACAAGCTGTGGCCTCTAATTTTTCTGGAAAGAGAAACTTTGCACTTATCCCTTGGCCTACCCAAAACAGTTGCTAACAGTGTGTTGTATTTCGAATCGATGGTATCTCCTCTTTCTCGTAGAATTCTCCTTCTGATTGTTCAGACATTCTTATGAATTTATGAATTACCATTACGACATTCAGAAACAGCCTTTATTTCTTCCCCGGAATCATTTTTCGGTGCTATATTGCCGTGATTTCACACCCCACAAATTATATTTTTGCAAAATTTACTGGAGCCTCTAAACGTACGTATATGCGACATCATGCCGGGTCGTTATAATTCGTGGCCTGTAGAAATATAAATTTAGCAATATTTTCTCTAATAACGCCAAATTACATTCCCATATTATTTTGGATGGTTTATTACAAGATCACCTGGGCGGTATTACAACGAACGTTATTATTGCTACAGACGCACCGCAATGTGACCAAAATTGCGGGGTTGGTATTTTCAGCCCAAATTTACAATGGATTTATTCCCTTAGACTATCCGATTTCCTACCCAATTTTGTGGCTGAATTTCAGACAGTAGTTACATACAGCAATAACGCAAGTTACATACAGCAATTACATCAGCTGTCATAGTAACAGATTCCCCATCTCCCTGTGCGGCACTTTCTGTTGGTGCTAATAATCAAGTAACAAAAGGTGTTCCGTGCACTAGTGCCTGAGCATTTGGGAAAAGTACGATTAGTTTGGGTGCCTGGACATAAAGGTTTCTTTCTAAATGAAATAGCCCATTCCTCAGCTAAGTCGTCAATTAGCGAATCGATTCTACCGCACTGCCCATCATCCGCTTATGTGACTGTTGCTCGATTCCACAGACGTACACTTATGGAAGTATTTAGAGGTACAGCACTAACCAACTCTACCTGATATCGCCATTTATTATATCCCTGGCTAATGGACTTTTGCCGCACTCGTAAACAAGAAGTAGCTATGACAAGGCTGCGTTGCCGGGTACCAAATCTGAATTTTATTAAATACAGGTCTGCTCAGGCACCTTCGCCACTGTGCGCGTTCTGTGATGAACTTGAAACAGTAGATAATTTCTTTTTGACCTGCAGACGGTTTAACACATTCCGAAAAACCCTTTCAGAATTACCTTTACGTGGTATTGGTATGGCCATCTGGGCTATAGTGATGAAACTAATAGGTTGACTAATTAACGTGTTTCATTTCTCTAACGTGTCTACAAAATTAAATACGTATATAAATCAGATTATTGCTATATTCTAAGAATAACTTCGTTTCTTTATTTAAATAATTGCATGCATTAGATTAGGCACTACACTTTCCAAGGTTATCGGTAATCTTTCTATTATATCTCCGATATTCTAAGTCTGAACAATAACTTTTGAAAACACTCGATTCTTGGGAATTACTCATAGTGGGTATGCGTTACGATCAATAGGTGAACAAGAACAAGAACTAGTACCATTCAACGAATCACTCGTTACGAAATTCGCAAGGTGTGGCGCCCGGCTGCTCTGTTGCTGTTCTAAACGCTTTATTTACGCAGATTCACGGTGATTTCGTCACCGACATGAAGCCTTCCTATAGGGTTCAGTTTGCCACGGAGTTCCAAGCACCAGCGTAGCTCAGTGAAAAATGCTGAGTTGGCACACAGCGGATTCGGGCTCGAATTCAATTGTGGTCTTACTGTTTTTTTCTTTAGTTTTTTTCTCGCTTTGTGCGATAGGGGTTACAGACACCGGTGGAAGCAGACAACTACGGCGCATGTAACCCGTGTTGTGATCTCATAACAGCTTTCGTTATTAAAAAAAACAAAATACGGCACTTCAATATGGAACATAAGTACAGAGCAGAATTTTGAAAGTCAGCAGAAAGGCTATTGACGGGATAGGCGAACGATTGTGTCGAGTCCGCATTAACCACTTCTCCTGGTAACTCGCTCAGTGCAGGGAAAGTAAAAGTACATGAGGAAATTATGAACATATATATGTACCTTGAGGTGGCTGAATAGTTGCCTGTGTAATAATGAGTACCATGAAACCGCCTGAGCGGGTTCATTATGTAACGTTTACTGTGCATAAGCTAGCGTGGCCGCTATCGTTTGCACCAAGCGGAAACACACTCAGAAGTGTGCGAGTGCACTCAGCGTCAGGCGAGGAAAGCTTTGCCATGCTGGAAAACTCTATTGATAGTACAGATGCTGACTTGTACATAACGGTGAGTCAGCCTCTAACTTCAATGAATTCATCTTTGACAAGCACGTGCTGAAAACAAAGGGACGAACAAGAGCAACCAACGGCCGAAAGCTTTATAAAAACGGCGTTGTTTTTTTTTTTGAGAACGTTCGCTTAAGAACCCAAGGAACTGCAATGGGTACGACGCTGTTTCTGCGCAAAGCAGGAAAGTTGGTGACCAAGCTAGTCTTCGTGTTCCTGTGAATAATGCGTGAAGAACACAAAATTCAGGGGTGATGCAGTAAACAAAACTCAACAGTACAAATTGCGTGACTTTTGATAACTCACCCTAATTATACAATAGAAGTTGTGATATTATTTCATCAAGCGATGCGACAGATGGATGACTTACGCATATCTTCATGTTTAAAAGCACTAAAATTAGGGCAAGTTTGTGCTTGAACATAGTGGTATTTAGAGTGCGTTAACAGACAAGAAACTATAGAGACAAGAGTTAAACATCGCTCGTCTGTGCCACTCTGTCTTTCGTTTCTTGTCTATTTACGCACTCTAAATGCCACTATATCTGCATGTGTTGCTGCTTGTAGTCCTCGTGTGTCGAGCGCAGACGTAGTTGTGAACGTGGACGTTAACTCCCAGATGCTCAAACTGTAGCACGGAGGTTGCGCTTCCTTTTAGGTCGCCCTATATACATGCAATCATTACTTATGAAAAGGAATTTTGCTGAACAAAGAAATTTGCGATTAAGTTTTTTTCACGGCAGACACGCTGCCTCTATATGAACGTGAGTAGCACAATATCGGAATTTTTTCACTTGTTAATACGACGCTGTTGGTCATCGGAGTAGCGCACAAATTCATCCGATTGCTATAACATTGCACCACGTAAAGAAAAAAAGGAAGAAAGAAACGGACAGTATGAAGTACAAAAAGAAAGCTGATACAATAAACAAATAGAGTAATAGAAGCAATAAATAATGATAAACTACAGAGACCATGCAGCTTCGTCGTTGCGTCTGGCTTTGCGCCACCGGAGCTCAGCAGCCATCATTTTTAGGGGCGAAGCTCTTTAAAACGGCACTCGTTCGTCCCTCGTAGTAGTGCGTAACATGTAACACTTTGAACTGCAAGGTAGTGCCTCTGGGAGGTTTCTCCTGTGCGTTGTTGAACAATAAACAATTCGAAGCGTGCGCCTTAACTAAAAGCCGAATTCTCCTGTCTTTCATTCTCAATTAGCAGCCATTCGCATGTACATTGAGCACTACCTGACAAGAAAGGGTTGCTACGTTATACTCGCTGGGCGTAACCTTCTTTGTTTTAGAAAGGTTTAGCGAGCATTGGGCCGCAGTGCCATGAATACAGTGAAATAGTATATATCATAAACTCGAGGTGGTTAAAGGTGGGAAGTAGGCACGAAGAGCAAGCCATAAGAAAGTGTGCGTGTGCCACCTCTCGTTTCGTCCTTGGAATGTCCGTCGGATGATGGTGCTTCTGTATGCGGAATATATGATGAAAAGATGCGAGATGGTGGTACTTGGAGTGTTGACTAGATGGACGAACGGACACACAGACAGATGCATGGATGGACGCATGAACGGACGCAGGGGCGGATGCGTGGACGAACGCAGGGACGGACGCACGAACAGTCGCACGCACGGACGGGTGGATGGACGCATGGACGGTCACACAGATGGACGCATGCACGGTTGGAAGTAAGAACGAATCGATGGACGAATGATTCGCCTCAATCTCCATCATTCACTCCGTGGATATGCTGCCAATTTTTTATATTCAAACTTCTCGAGATAACGAAGTTCAACAAGAATTTAAATACCGCTGGAGGTGTTTCAAACAAGAATTTAGATTAACTTCACTGCTGCCTATAATTTTATGTTGTGGCTGGCTTTGTTTTCTTGTAGCGAACGTGATGTTTCGTTAACCTTTGCACTTTTTCTGGAGCCGGAGCTCAAGCTCACCACTGATTGTTTTAGACTTGAAATGCGACCTTTACAAAGTTTTGAACTATGCCGACAGACCTGAATTGTATAACTTCAAGTATATAATATGAGCATCGGGTTTTGTGTCGGAAATTTACTTATAATCATGAGAGGCGCTGCAGTGAAAGACTCTAGAAATTTTGGCTATCTGGTATTTTAACGTGCACAGTAATAACGCACACAACACGAGCCTCTAGTATTTAGCCTCCATCTTAACGTGACCACTACGGCAGGAATTGAATCCGCGACCTTCGGATCAGCTGCCGAGCACCATAACTGTATACTGCTCTGCCACGGCAAAGACCTCTGGCATATCAATATAGCATCTAGCACATGTGGAAACATAGCAACTTGAATGTCTTGAGATACTGTAATGTGTGCTTTGGAAGGACGCATCCCCCACAAAACATCTCGGCTTATTGTGCTTGATTTTCTAGCGAGTTAGTTGTTTTGCTTCCTTTAAGAAGCCAAGCGACATCATGGTACTAATGAGATCATGAAGGTGTTGTGAGGAATTGATTTTTCGAAGCCTGCTTAAGCACTTATTGAGGATAAACAATTTGGTATCAATAAACTTGTCGAAAAACATTTACGTGTGACGTTAAACGCATTTTGATGCACAGAAAATATTGCAGTTTCGAGCGGAATAATGGCGCGATATTTTTCATGACATTTAAATAGAACATTGTCGTGAATGCTTTTCTGATTGTTTGTTTTAATAGGATGCATGCTTCCTGCTCTGGTGGCTACCACTTTGGTTTTTGTGAGAATGTGAAAGTGGTATTGCGAAAGTGATATTGTGCTGACCAACAATAAAATTCAATCAAATCACTCCCTTGCTTACGGGAGATTAGTTTGTTTTGTTACCAACGTCTGGTCTTCAATCCATACCACAGAAGTCGCATTTCTGCGAGGCGAAATGCTAGGCGTCCATGTACTGCGTAATTATTAGCACACGTTAAGGAACACCAAATAACAGAAATTTCCGGAATCCTCCACCGCAGCGTGTCTCATAGCTTTGTCAAGGTTTTGGCACAAAAAACACCAAATATATTTATTAAAGTGCGTTCTTTGTACTTCGTTGTAACACCTATTTCAGTCTCGCTTTGGGCATGAAGACGTTGTTTTTTTTGTAAATATGTGGTAGTTCATCGAAATGGTAGCATAAGGGACATTAAAACTATGCTCACATGTGCCAGTTATCTTCTTTTACCAAATATTTATTGAGTACATGTGTTCATACAACCTTCGTTTTTTTAAAAAAAACAAGCATAACATAATATTCTTCAGAAACAGAAATAAACTTGATTTTTTTTTAGTATGCGACCTGCTGGTGATCACTGAAGCTAGTCGGTCATAGCAGGTTCAGGCTTTTCAGAGATGCTTTACTTCATTTTCACGAGATTTTTACGCATAAGCTGTTGGTCATTGCGGCGAAACTTTTCAAATGTGCACGCTTGTTTCTTGTTTTGTGTGAATTACGCTCGTATTAGTAATAGCGCTTTTCCCCTTAACAAACAATCCGTGATCTTCCCGCGAAGCGCTATTCTAAACCCAATGTTTTGCTACATATCTGTTCACAATATTGAAAAATGAGTTATGAGTTATTGGGTTGGTATTACTACAACGTTATCAAACATTCCTGCAATGCTCTTCAAGACCACGGAATGCAGGAATACAGTAAAATGTAAACTATGTCGTACAATGATGGCATTCAAACTTTTTAAAGATCGATCTTACTACGCCACTGTGTTTTTTTTGTAGGGAAATTTTAACCTTATTGTACTAGTTCTCATTTAAAAGCATAGCACCGAATAGAGTTCACTGCACGCGCGAATTGCGAGCATTGAATGACTCCCTACACAAACATTAAAAGAACATACTGCCCCATGCGCTTCGTTTTTCTTTATTTACCTTAATCAGTACGTTACACGTGTGACCACAGAGTTTCTTATATATACACTCGAGGGAACTCTCGTGCTATTGTTTATGGGAGCTGCAACGCAAGGCACTTCAGTGAGCACGGAGATTATGGTAGCTCGGGTGGTACACGGGTTCGCCCATATAGCCTGCGTACTTTACGTTCCTTTAGCCTTCACGTGTCTTGAAGCTGCTTGCTCATGAAGCGACGATCGGCAAATGTTCAGCAGTTGCGCTTCACGACCTCTACTTTGTAGGCTTACCAATACAAATCGGATAACGAAGCTCAAATTCGTTCGATATTTCTTTCGAAACAAAACCAAAATACAGCAACAAACGAAGCCACAAGATCGATCCGCCACCCGCACGTTCAAAAACTATAGGCAAATCCTTGTACAAAACTCATCACTCCCATTACTCCCACGGTCGCTGAACGATCGCAGCGCCAGAGTCTCCTATAGTTAATTTTTAGCAAACTCCTACGTGTGGCTACTGCATTTTGTGTGTTGACCAGGACTGTCTCATAAAATTCCTTGTTATGTGATTAAGTTCCGGTACGATTTCGCGCACAACGTGAACAGCCGAGTTTATTCTGGAACTAGCGCGGCCAGCATAGTTACTATTTGAGCTCCCGAGCTCTCGTGTTTCATTACAGTTTATGATTACGCTGATTTAGTAATTTGTAGTCTCGATGCACATGCCTCTCAAAGCTCCCGGAAACATACATTAGTTCCTATCTCCTTTCGCGAAAGCGCCTTGGACAAAACAACTGATGAACTCACCACAGCCGCATTCAGAAAGGACAATTCGGCAGCATGAGCATTGTCATGATGCCAATAAGCACTCAGTATCTGGACGCGGAATGTTCAATCAGAAGAAGTTCATAAGTATACTGCTGTGCAAAGACGTTAATGGTGAGACTGTGGCTTTGAAAACACTGGTGGAAGACTCTGTCTGTGCGGCAAAGGTATAGAAGGCCGAAGCAGCGCCTACGCCAGCTGGCAATGTGAAAGAAGTTGGCTTTGAGTGTCGATTTCATATCTATAACAAGGAAACTACAACTAGAAGTCAATGCGTTGACACAGGTTATTAAAAAATGAGATGCACGAAGCCAAAATAGGGGAGGTTTCTAGGTTTGTGGTGAGTGACGACTTGGTCCGATTGAACATATCCAGGCAAGTGAACAGCAAAGTAAACACTACGTAAGAGAGCAATAAAGCAACTCTCCTGGCTTTTTTTTACACTCACCAAAAACGACTTGGAAGTGAAATTTACCTTCGTTTTTTGGCTTCAGTCGATTTATTGGTCTTTCCCACTCCCCTCGCATGGTTTTTTACACTTAACGTGGTTTCGCCCTGGTTCTTTGACTGGGCACATTCCGAAATATCAGCACGTCAGCTGGTTTTGCTCGGCCTCCATACTCAGTGGGCCAATCACAGAGGCAGCGCAAAGCGACGATGTCATGTGGTGACGTCATCATAACGTTGCGAATTCTGGTGATCTGTGATTTCATGACCACGCCCTAAAGCGACGCCATCACGCGATTATTTTTGCATCAGTCTTGCTGGCGCAGCCACCACGAGACGCCAAAGCCTACGATGGTCAGTTTCTGTTTTTAGGCGAAAACCATGAATGCCTCATGACACGTGTAATTGGACCGTTGATGCGTCAGCGGTGTCGAGTGATTCGAAAATACATTACGTGATGAAACCATATAAGACATCAATTGTCGCCAACAATTGCGAGATTATTATGAAGCCACGTGATTATTAAATGATCATGTCATCAAATCACATCCTCGCTTCATCAAAGGTGATCTGATCACGGAGGCAATGCAAAATAAGGTTCTCTTAAGGCGTTTATTAGCCGGCCACCAGCGAGCGTACACATTGGCGACAGTCACATCGCGAGCGGCGTCCTTGTTGGGTAGCCCCACTAGGAGGTACTCAAGAGTTTTACCCATTTCAGAGTTCGGAGGTTTCACTACAGTTCCCACATCCACCGAATCTGGAGGCTGTGCGAAACCTCACCCGGTGCATCAAACTTTCGAAGGGTAGTGTGGATGGTGGCCAGCATGGGCGTCAGCAGGGTGTGCAAAAGGGGCACTATATCTCCCTCAATCCGCACCAGGGCGTGCCCACACCCAAGCTACAGTGGTGCTCTCCCCCTCCCTCAGCCGTGATACAAAATGGATATGCACCGTTTCACCCATGCGAAGATCCTGCTGACACTCATGGACCGGCTGTGCAGTATCAGTCCATGGACTGAGAGGAAGATGGCCTTCGTCTTCGAGCTGCCTAATGTAGGTGACCCTGCGAGTTCTTGATGAGATGCATAAGGTTCTTACCTTAATAATTTGCGTATTGATTGCACGGTACGCTTCAAGTGTAAAACCACATCACCTCAATCACTCTCAATGAGAACACAAGCATCCTAACAACGGTCACTAGTATTAGATGCAGCATGACAATAATTCAAGTCCTGAAGTAGCACCGAGCATTGAGACGATACATTCTGTGTCTTTGGCGTGTTAACTTATCAATTCAAGAACTGAGCAGGTTTGTCCACCACTTTCCTTTTTGTTAGGCATGTGCAGTGATAATTCTGGCTATTCGGGACGAACAACACGGTCTAGTTTATGAGCATGAAAATCGAAATGCTCAGAAGAAGTCGTTTTTTAACAACAGCAGACCTTACGCCAGTCAAAATCACTCACGGCACGCGATGAAAACAGGGGTAAGCAGGCAAGCGTTGTCAGCTACATCCTCGCGGCGGTCCGCTCCACGAGGGGAAAGCGCGGCGCTTCGATTTCTAAAATAGTCCACTTTGTCCTTGTAGAGACTGTATTGATGCGACATTGGTCTCTTTTCTTCGTACAACCGCGGTATTATGCCTTTAGTATCTGTCGTGTGGAACGACAGTGACATGTCCGCATTACCTCCTCGTATTTTTTTTTCTCGTCAGCGGCGCCCAACTTTATGCGGTCACCTCCCCCCCCCCCCCCCCATTAACTTCACTTCATTAGCTTCTGCCGCCATCCGCGACTTGGACGCATATTCGAAAAAGCACTTCTCTAATGCGCGCAGCTTTCGTGTTCCAGCTTGGCCATCGTCACACCTCAACGTCCCCGTCGGCCCCTCACAATCTATACACACATGGCGCCTTTGCCGAAACAAAGTCAGCGAAGGTCTCCAGTCAAGGGCAGCACAACACGTGCACGCCTACTCCGTAGAGAGTGAGAGAGAGAGAGGAGAACAAACTTTTGAAATCATTGGTTCGGGAAGCCGGCCGAATCAGGCGAGAGATCACGTGAGCGCGCTCATGCCGGCTCCTCCCTGAGCCCGGACACAACGGTTCGTGCCGAACCGACTGAACCCGGCGTTCGCTTTGTTCTAAAATGGAGGAAGGCCCGAGTGACACCGGCGTCTCATGACGGTTCGAGCCCACTACAGCGCCCTACCCGACTGGCTCCTCCACCCAGCAACTCACGCACGTAGTAAGTCCGCCAACATGGCAAATTAGACAGATTCTTCTTTGATTTAGTTTTTTTAAAAACTGCTCGCGAAGAAAACGAACAAGCTGCACGCTGGAAGCTTTGCTTTGTAATTGTGGCGGAGGCTTATTTTGTTGGGACATGCAAGAGAGCGGCAGCAGCTTCGCGAATGCAGACTCTGAAGCAGGACGAAGCAGAAACATCTGGCAAAATAATCTCCACCAATACAGCACGCCCGAATCCATTGCAAGGGAAATTTCTCTCTACCTTTAGGAGGTAGCTTGGGGAGACGTGGTTAAACCGCTGACCTATTGGAAAGCGAATGAGAGCCGTTTCCCACCTCGCAAGCGCTGTTTTCACTGTGAATGTGAAGTTAGCTGAGAGGTATAACGCGTGTTTTCTACAACACAACACCGAAGTGAAATCAGCTGTCGTGCACCTCGTTTGAGTAGCTCATACTTGCGAAGCGCGACACATATCGGTTTTTATTCAGAACCAACCGTTGCAGAAACCATCATTTACATTTTGGTTTTTCAAACTGAATGGTGAAGCGCACATTTACCGTAACAATTCGTTGCGAAATTTTGGCGAATAAAGCCAAAACGAAGCCGTTGTGTTTTGTTTTTTTCACCTTGCACTGCTTGCTACGGTTATAGCAGCATTTGAAAATTACGAGGACACCGGGGCACTCTTTATAACCTTGTGATTGCCAATAAGCTACTGATCACTTGCCGGACTTTTTGTTGTTGTAGAAACATGTGTTTGAGCCGATGAAAATTAAGTAAACCTGCGTCACCTCTTCTAAGTTCACAAAGCTGCGAGTGACCGCGGCTGCTCAAGCCTGGCGTTTCTGAATTTCGAAGTGCGAGCTGGTTATCCCGCTCTCGCAGTGCTATGGGGTGGAATCGTTTTATTATTGTCGTTATATTTTAGGCGTGAGGCTTCTTAGGCCATGGGTCGTTCTCTCCTCTTTAGTAATAATAGTGGGGTAATATGTAGCCACATGTAGTTTATGAGTTGCTCAATAGATGGTGTTGTGTGTGTATGTCCTTGGGAATAATATACTAGGTGGCGTTAGTGACTTTCACAGCATATTCACGGAGTGAATGATAAGGAGTTGGGCGAACCGTCCGTCCGTCCGTCGGATGGATGGACTCATGGATGGACGGATGGGCTTTTCGCCGCACTTATCTTAATTCACTCCGTGCATATTCTGTGATTTTCTTTATTTGCACATTTTTTTCACTGTGTTGCTACACCCTCAGTTAATACTACTGTAATATCCTGTTCAGATTAAGTATGGAGGCCTGAGTACATGTTTTTTTTTCGAAGTCGAAGGCCACAACGCATTGTCTAAGTTCACCTTTAATTAGCCAGGGCCAAGGGTAAGCGTGATGTAAAAGTGTGAACGATCTGCCAATTCATAAAACAGAAATCGAGACATAACAGTGTACAAACAAATGCATTATCACAGCGTACACTGAAAGGAGAAAGCAATTATCCTTGTGCGTTGGTTCACACTGCTACTGCTTTGCGAAAGTGGCGAATACTTCATGCACAGCCTGATCTTTATTTCACGAGCAGTTTAGTACCTGACACATTAAAATAACCTTTGCGACGAGGAAGACGTTGCAAACCTTTGTTTTTCTCGCACCATCCTGCTAAGAGCGCTTGACAAGTGCGAGTACTGATGAGCACTGCAGCCAAGTGTTATTTATTCGATGCAAAGGCAGAGGGTGCCCGAATGGTGCACTGTTACAACTAGTACCAATAGATCTAGATGGCTTCGTTCGCCGTTAACCAAACCTTAGTTCACCCCTTGTCGACCGCTCCAGGTGCGTGGCAAAACTGCTTGGTTTTCTCGAACGCTATTTTTGTGCGCTATTTGTGTTTAAGCGATAGTAAAACATCAGATCGTAGATCGCATACACAAAATAAGAACATACTGGGCCAGGTCTAAACTGTGCGCAAATTTGTTTTTTGTGAAAACTAGTCAATGGAACAGTCTTCTGTCTGAGCAAGTGTGCAGTGACAATGAAGATGTTTTTTTTTTCATGTTTGTAACCTCCTGCTCTAATGCCTCCGTGTAAAGCAGGGTTATGTATGAATAAAGAATGAAGCATCGTCATTCGTTCAAGAACGCTGACCATGCAAGAGTTGTAGGTAGTGGGAGAACTGTTCCTATCGGAATTAGTAGGGTGTTTTTAGCGCCACTGAACTACTATCACTCTACCTTCGTAACGTATTTTTTGTACTTTCCCAGTTCTTGAAGCGTCTTCTGACATTACCTTAATGGGGACTTCATTCTTATCTCGATAGCACTATCACTATGACTTTCCTACGTTAGAAAATTAGAGGAAAGGAATTAAATTGCGTGGCCATTCCCAGAATAGCATGCGGAAAAGTTTTTCATTTCAGGAATTCCAAATAATAGAATTGAGGCGAGTTGTGATTCTCCGGAACGGAATCGGATTAGAATGGAGGCGCCCATTTCGCTAAACTGCCAGTGTCGAGATAGCTTGCGGGATTCAGCCCTTCGAGCGACGAAGCGACACAGTGACGTCATTATGACATCATCATGTCATTTGTGATCGCGTGATTTTATGCAATGACACGTCATTATGGAAAATCCCTTTACTGGGCCGGAAAATCACCGAAAAGGAACATTTCACGTTTGATGAAGCATCTAAGGTTTTCGTAGTAAGAAAAAAAAAAAGGTTGGGCCATAGCGTCGAACGCGCAGCAGTAACAGTGAAACATGAAGTCATAAGCTTTCTAGAGCCTTTTACAGCGAAAGTTGTTATGAGATCAAACTCGGGTCACGCGCGGTGCTGTAGTTGTCCGCCACCGCCGGTGTCCGTAACCAGTATCGATTGAAAAAAACTCGGTAAATGAAAAACAATAACGACACGATAGGTTTCGAACCCGGGCCCGCTGCATGCCAGCTCAGTTTTCTCTCACTCAGTCAAACTAGTGCTTGGAACACGTTTCAAATCTTACCTTAGGCAGGCTTGATGTCGGAAAAAAATTTCGTTAATATGAGGAACAAAGTGTTTCAGAAAATCAAAGGAACAGCCTGGGGTCACACAATGTGAATTGCGTAATGAATAGGTCGTCCAATGCTGCAATCAATTAAAAAACTTGTTCTTGATCACCTATTAGCTGTGACGCATACAAATTTCTGGCATAATTCTTCATCGTCGTTAGCCACTGCATGAAAAAAAAAACAGGGTGACCATTAAGCTTCACCTTTAAGAGTTGAATGCGAGAGCGAAATCTGGCCCCTAGTGCGCCCCTTAACCGCTAAGTGCGTACTTATTAATATGTTTTTTTGCATACACACACGCACGCAACCCCGCCGCGGTGGTCTAGTGGCTAAGGTACTCGGCTGCTGACCCGCAGGTCGTGGGATCGAATGCCGGCTGCGGCGGGTGCATTTTCGATGGAGGCGAAAAATGCTGAGGACCGTGTGCTCAGATTTGGGTGCACGTTAAAGAACCACAGGTAGTCGAACTTTCCGGAGCCCTCCACTACGGTGTCTCTCATAATCATATTGTGGTTTTAGGAAGTTAGACACCACCTATCAATCAATCAAAACACACGCACGTGCACACACACACACACACACACGTACACTGTAGATTGTACCAGCGCGCGCGCGCCAATGGCACATACAGCTTTTTGATCTAAAGCAAGAGTCGCATGGCCTCCAAGATACATGCTGCACGCTTGCCATCTCGGAGGCTATAAAGAGTGTGACAATGCCTCACTGATGACAGCACATTATAGAGCGCTTGTAATTTGCTTGATCAACACCTCTCGAAAGGCATTATATGTTTTCCATAGATGAACATAGCTGTCTATTTTTAGAGCTGTTTGAAAGTTCCTTTGTGTTTTTAGCGGCGATGGCTGCATTATCCCAGCCTTTTTCGACGTAGTTTGAGTCCTCCCAAATGCGCCTACAAATCGCCGAATGGTCTCGTTTTTGTCGTGACACCTGTCGAACAAAATGCGTTAAAGGGGTACTGAAACACTTTTTTGAGTGACCATGGAATGAATTCACTCGAAGAGCTTATTGGCTCATGAATTCAATGAAGCAAAAATTTTAAGAATCCGTCCAGTGCGAGTGGAGTTATTAAGGTTTGTCGCATGATGCAATTGCATTCTCTCTTCTCTCGTCCCGATGAAAGCGCTGGAAGATAAGCAGGGGGAGTGTCAGGGGCAAATAAACTTCATCATCTGTGCCTCGTGACCTTGAGCACTTTTTCTTCTCTTTTTTCTTTGTAAGCGCAGCTTTTTCAGTGTGATCGCGCGGGCACAAATAGCGACCTCCCGCAGCGATCTCTGTAACGAGCTTTCTCGCTCACGGACAATTTTCGCTCACTACCAACAGGGCCGACGTAGACGGTGGAATTTCTTCGGTACGAGCTCTCTAACACTATAGCGTTAAAATTGAACTGAATTCCTAACTAGTGTGTAGCGGATACCACGCTTCTCCAAAGGCTGACGAAGGGTAGCACAATGAATGCTCGCCTACTACACAAAAATTATGATTATTTATGGTGTAGTGGGTACCGAGCCGTGTGTTTGTAACAGTTACTCAAAGAGTGTTTAGAAAAGGCTTGGAAAGGCCACTCTTCTAGCTTTCGCTGTGACTGTGCAGCACGTTCCACGCAAGCCTGACGTTTTTATAACATTTTTTGGGGCAACCAGTACAAGCAGAGTTACATGGTACCCACTACGCCATAAATTATTATTATGGGGTGTTCCATATGCCACTATACGCCATTCTTATTAGAAACGTGGTACACACTTTCAAGACCTTACGCGCACTTCCTAATGCTGTGGCATCTTTACACGATATGAAGCTTGCACAGGGTCAATATGGTACAATATTGCAAGTACGGGCGTAAATAGAGGGAGAGAAAGAAATGCAGGGAAAGGCACGGAAGTTAACTAGCCGCATGACTGTTTCGTTTCCCTGCACTGGGGAAGACTTACAAAAAAGGAGGGGTGGGGGAGAAGACGAAAGGAAAGCCAGGTTTGAATTTAGCACGTCACATCCTGGACTTTTTTGTGTGTATTGTTTCTTATTTCGCGCGATAGCACTTGCGAACACTGAGCGCTCTGGGTGAGTGTAAAGGGCAAGTTCGAATTGGAGCGGTGGTCGAGTTTGAATGGGTGCTGCCATATTGATTCTCAACCACATGCAGCTATTAGTGGTTACTGATACAATAAATGTTTTTGGTGGAGGCGAAAATGCTGTAGGTTCATTCTCACATTTGGGTACACGTTAAAGAAGCCCATGTGGGCGAAATTTCCGGAGCCCTCCAATACGGCGTCTCTCATAATCATATGGCGGTTTTAGGACGGTAAACAACACATATAAATCAATAATACTATAAGTGAAGAAATACGACGTAAATATTGTTACGAAAGAGAAGAGACGTTGTATCGACGAGGCAGTGGATGAAATATATTTAAACCAGCAGCAGCAGCGGCGTGACTGGTAGACCAGACACCGAGCGGAGACCGCTCTTCGTCCTCTTCGTCAGGAACACACGCGCATCGTCCCACAAAATGTCAACAAGCATGTAGCATAATCCCCGGCGGGAGAAGCGCCGTGTCGGCGCATCTAAATGTCAACGTCAGCGGAAGAGTGGTAAGGCTTCAAGCGTGCCACATGTACGGTATCGGTGGTCCTGTGGGCAGTTGAAGGCGATGAGGCAGCAGGGTCAATTTAGTATGTCACAGGAGTAACCTCACGAGGGACTCGATATGGACCTGTGTAGCGGAAAAGAAGTTTTTTCGACAAGCCGACTTGATGGGTCGGGGACCACAGCAGCACCAATGAACCAGGTAAAAAGTGAACGTCGCAGTGCCGTTGATCGTACAAACGCCGCTGGTTCTCTTGAGAGGCCAGAAAGCGAGTGCGGGTGATTTCGCGTGCGTGGGTAGCCCGAGTGATAGCGTCAAGGGCATATTTGCTGGTCGGTGTCGCGGTAGACGGAATGACTGTATTTAGGGGTAATGTAGATTCTCGGTCGAACTACAGAAAGAATGGGGAGTAAGCGGCAGTGTCATGGCGAGAATAATTGTAGGCAAATGTGACGTACGGCAACGTGAGAACCCAGTCGATGTGGTTGGCAGAAACATACTTAGCGAGCATGTCTTTAATAGTTCGATTTAGACGCTCCTTGAGTTCATTGGTTTTCGGGTGGTAGGACGTAGTCAGCTTGTCTCGTTTGACAGGTATGCAAGATGTCGGCTATGACCTTCGACAAAAAGGAGCGGCCACGGTCTGCAAGCAGCTGCCGTGGGGCTCCCTGTTGCAAAATCACGTTGTTGAGGAGGAAGTCAGCGACATCTGTGGCGCAGCTTGTTGGAAGAGCTCGTGTGATGGCATAGCGCGTGGCGTAGTCGGTAACCACGGCTATCCACTTGTTACCCGAGGAAGACAAGGGGCAATGGCCAAGTAGGTCCGAAGCCATTGTGGAAGAACGGTTCTGACGGAATGTCAAGCGGTTGAAGGCATCCGGCGGGAATTGTCAATGGTGTTTTGCGGCGCTCGTATTTCTCACAAGCCGCAACGTACCTGCTGACTGAGCGTGCAAGCAAGCCCTGGCTGAAAGAAGCGTCGGCGTATTCGGTTGTAAGTGCGTGACACACAAAGGTGACCAGCAGTCGGAATGTCATGAATTTCATGTAGAACTCCCGGGTGAAGGTGTTTCGGAATGACAAGCAGCAGGGCCGGTTCATGCGGCTCAAAACTTTGGCGGTATAATACACCATCGTGGAGCATAGATTAGCGATGGGACTGATTGGAAGATGGTGATTCGAGGCGCTCAATGATAGCACGCAAGGACGCATCAGTGGCGCTGCTCGTCACCAATGCATGTCATTTGCGAAAGGGAAAAGAAGCAAGGCTCGGTGTCAGTGTCGGGCATAGTGCTCGACTCAGCAACCGGGTAGCGGGACAGGCAGCCTGCGTCCTGATGTAGGCGCCCGGACTTGTACGTCACCGTGTAGGTATACACTTGCAGTCGCAGAGCCCAGCGCTCGAGCCGGCCAGTAGGATCCTTCAGTGACGAAAGCCAACATAGCGCATGGTGGTACGTTATTGCAGAGAAATTCGTGCCGTATATATATGGGCGAAACATCGTGACTGCCCAAACAAGAGCAAGACATTCACGCTCTGTTATTGAATAGTTGCGATCGGCAGCTGTGAGTAAGCGGCTAGCGTAGGCGATAACTCGGTCGTGCACCCGCTGGCGTTGTTCTAGGATGGCTCCAAACCCATGACCTCTCGCATCGGTGCGGACTTTTGTTGGAGCGGACGGGTCAAAGTGAGGCCAATAGAGGTGGAGTCGTGAAGAGGATGATGAGGTGAGAAAAAGCGGCAGCTTGAGCGGAACCCCTCGTAAAAGTCACGTCTTTCTTCAGAAGGTTGGTGAGAGGTCGAGCGATCGTTGCAAAATCTTTCACAAACCTTCTAAAATACGAACAAACTCCCACAAACCTACGGACGTCTTTGACAGACTGGGGTACAGGAAAGCTCGGGACGGCAAGAATTTTCTCCGGGTCAGGCTGCACATCTGATGCGTCGACAAGGTGGCCCAACGCCTTAATTTGCTGGGGCCGAAGTGACATTTCGACGTGTTTAGTTGAAGGCCAGCTGTGCGGAAGATGTAGAGAACCGCTGACAAACGCCGGAGGTGTGTCTCAAACGTAGGCGAATATACAAAGACGTCCTCCAGGTAGCACAGGCATGTTGACCACTTGAACCCTTGTAATAGCGAGTCCATCATGTATACGCTCAAACGTGGCTGGGGTGTTGTATAGCCCAATTGGCAGCACCTTGAATTGGTATAGGCCGTCGGGAGTTACAAACGCAGTCTTTTCTTGATCTTTCTTGTCCACGGCAATTTTCCAATAGCCAGAACGTAGGTCGATTGAAGAAAAGTATCGCGCGCCATGAAGACCATCGAGGGCGTCATCGATTCGGGGCAAAAGATAAACGACCTTTTTCGTGATTCGATTAAGATGGCGGTAATCGACGCAGAAGGTCCACGTGTCATCTTTCTTATTAACGAGCACAACAGGAGATGCCGAAGAGCTCGAGGAGGGTTCAATACTTCCTATGAATAGCATCTTGTTGACTTCTTGAATTAGCTTACGCTCTTGGGCAGACACCCGGTATGGTCGGCGGTGAATGGGAGGAGAATCACCAGTAATAATGCGGTGCTTCACGAGGGAAGTCTGACCGAGTGGAATGCTGTCGATGTCAAATATGTCGTGGTAGGAAGCCAGAAGGCGGAATATGGCGTCGGATTGCTCAGGTTTGAGTTTCGGGTCGATCATGGGGCGCAAGGCCGCATCGAGGGATGTGGCATCCTGCGGGTGCCATGGTAGCTCGGAGCGTGCGTCTGGCGCAAAAGCGCTGACATAGGCGTCTCTTAAGGGTCGAAGCGTGGTGACTGATATTCTGTGTGGTAGTACTTCCTGCGTGAAACTGAAATTGATAATGGGAGACATGTTCGGTTAGATGCCATGATTACGACGGAGTGTGGCACAGTGATGTCGCGCGCTAGGAGAACATCTTAAATAGGCGTGACGACATAATCACCGTCAACAACGGGTGAGCTTGTTGCCAATTCGATGAACTTGAGGGTTTTGGGCGGTATCCGACTGAAGTCTGTGGTACAGAGGCTTTTCGGCAGCTCGGGGTGAGGATCTGGAAGAAGAGGAAGTTCTAAACGGAGAGTGGTGGCGGAACAGTCGATCAGGGCAGAATGCGTCGATAAGAAGTTCATCCCGAAGATGAGGTCATGAAGGCAATTTTGGAGCACGGTAAATAAAACACGAACATGGCGGCTAGCAAGGCTAATACGAGCGGTACACATTCCTATGACGGCGACAGTTCCACCATCGGTGACATGGACGGCTTGTGTTGCGGCAGGCATGACTACTTTTTTGAGGCGGCGACAGAGATGAGCACTCATTATAGAGACCTTAGCCCCAGTGTCAACTAAAGCCATCGAAGAAAGAACATCCACATGCACGTCCAGCAAGTTCTTATTAGTAGGTAGCCTCAACGGAGGATTTGAATCAGTTGCACTTGATCTGCAACATTATGAAGAATAACTATGTTATTGATGTGTGTTCAGCAACATAAGCTAGACAAGGGCAATTGTCACAGCCTTACCAATTGTTAGGCAATTATATGTGGAGCAATGTTTTTTTGCGCAACCATGTGTCAAAGCTACGGGGTGATTACACCCTCTAGCTTTGACAGTGTTGAGCCGCACTCCAATGTGAGGCAGAGCATCGAAAAACCAGGTGATGTGCAAAACTGTGTACAAAACATCCTAAAGAGTTAACAAACTCGTAGCATAGTAATTTCCAGCTGTCTAAGAATTGACCGATGATATTTTATAAGCGAACGCATTGCTCCCCACTAAAGTATTAAACGTGGCCACAGTTAGCTTGGCGCGAACCACCTGACACGTCAATCATCGCGCGAAACTGAGGTGGAATGTTACCAGACTGCGTAATGCAATGCCTCGAAAGCAAAACTGCGGCAAATCGTAATGTATACCTTCATCTTTACATCCATTCATTCTATAGGGCTTATAACACAGGTACCGAGAAAGGAAACAGTGCGCGCTGTCTCGGACCGTGTGTCTTCAACATTATCTATTCATTGAATGTAACGAGCTAATCTTTATGGTGCTACCATAAGCCTGGGAAGTATAACATAGCGCCACAAGATGGCGGTTTTGCACTCGTACGATTAGTGAAATAAACTTGCTGCTGGCCACATACGTCAGTCAGCATTTCAGCTGAGCCTCGTCTGTGTGCTGCCTCGGGAGAAAATAAAAGCCGGTGGCGAGATATATATAAAATCTGCAAGGTGGGCGTGGCAGCAAACACCCACGCCTGAATTCAACGAGAATGTCGTTCATGGGCAGACTAGAAGCGTTCGACGCAGGCACAAGAGAGTGGCTGGTATATCACGAGCGTGTTTTGCATTTCTTCGCTGTGGACGATGTGGCAGAGGTTAAAAATAAGGTGGTATTCCTGACAAGCTGTGGAGCAGCAACGTACTTTCTTGCTACGCGACCTTCTGTCGCCTACAAAATTGAGTGATGTGGCAAATTCAGCTATCTTCACGCTCCTCGGTGCCACTTCAAACCCAAAATTTCCGAAGTGGTCGCAAGTTTATTTTTTTTGTTTTCCTACTAAAAGACACGAAAGCGAGGCCGTTGTGATACTATGTAGCTGCACTTATCAAGGTTGTAGGCGATTGAAACTTTGGCGCAGTGTGTGAGCGAATGATGCGGCACCAGATTGTCTGTGGAACAAACAATGCCGGAACGCAGACTCGCTTTTCGGAAAGTTTGGCCTTCTCAGGCGAAAAGTTTCTCCAAGTGGAACCGATTGAAGTGGATTATTGAACCTGGATTTGAAGTGGAACCACTTTCAAGTGGAACCACTTGGTAAGTGGTTCCACTTGAAATCAAGCTTCATTATTCCACTTGCAAGTAGAACTACTTGCCAAGTGGTTACAATGTAGGTTCAATAATCCACTTCAAGTGCTTTCACTTGCCAAGTGGTTTCACTTCACTAGTGACGCCTGCCTAATGTATCCTCTTGTCAAGTGGTCTGAGAAACCACTGGTGCACTTCAACGAATATTAGAAACAAAATCTTATTTTGCAATAACTTATTCATAAGTGAATGACACTTAAAAAGAAAATTAATGTGAAGTCAAAATAAAACATTTTTGAAGCATTCAATCTTCTTTTCTCTTCGTCCTCCTAATATGTTGAAATTTTTTTAGACAAAATATTGGAGAAATTGTCCAGCGTTTCCTTAACTGGGACTTCACCCCTTGACCCCCAAATGTGTCAGCTTGTCTGCAAAGAAGGCAGAAATTAAAACAGTTACGAGATACATAATTATGTGCAGCACAACTCAACCACAATCCTACCAATAATCAAACAAACATTGTGTGGACTCAGCTGCTTCCGCACGACTGATTTGGGGCACTTGTACTCCTTAAGGGTCGATTTGCCTCTATAACGTTGCTCCGCCAATCCTTTGAGACCCCCTACAGCTTGGGCCCTGACCTTCACCACAAGTGAATGTTTTTTATGGCCCAGGAACTTTTCCACCTGCTTGCTGCCAATCATAAGGCCGTGTTTCACATGATACTGTAAATTAAAACAGCCTTTAAAAAAGAAATAAAGGGAACGCAGTCGTGCACTTAGCTTGGCACAACCAATGTCAGTAAGAGGATTGTGGGCTTTTGAGTCTGCAGATGATGAGAAATAAAGGATGAAGTTGGTGTTTACACCAAAATAATAGCAACATAAAGCATTTTGGCGTCTACCTTCGGGGAGTGCGTCTCCATCAGGCTTGGATGTCCTGCCCATTGGTGCTGGTGGTGACGTTGGTGTGGGATATGAAATAATAGGTGAAGGTGTGTACATCAAAATATTAGCAACACAATTACATTCGAAACGTTTGGGCTTGTGATGAGTGTAGTGCAAGAGAGCGGTGTTGTCGGTGTGGTGTTCTCGGTGCGGTGCTGTTGTGGTGGCGCGAGTGATGCAAAATCGTTGTGCAACGTGACGGTGGCTCCACACAACGGACACGTGCACAACGAAAAGAAGGACGACGTTGGCGGGGCATGGTACGTGGTGGGCGGACGAGGGAAATCGGACAAGAGAAAAACCAATGGTAGCTGACACGAAGACGAAGAAGTGGAAGAGGACGGCGGGCTGGAACGCGGAGAGGGAGATCTGAGGAAGCGATCGAACAACACGAAGCTGGTGCCAGGATTCATACTGTCCACCTTCGGGGACGAGCACGAAGGGCCCGACAGCAAGGGTCTCCGCTACCAGTCGTTCACGAGTCCTGCTGCCGCCTGCTTCACCCGTCCAGCCCAAAAGCCTGGTGCCTTCCTACGTGCGACGTACGTGGACGAGGGTATGTCCGGCCGCCGTGCCAAGGCATTGACTCGACGACGTCGCAGCGTGCCTGCCTCCTCGTCCGCCCTAGGAGTGCCCGTGGCACCGCTTAACCGTGTGCGCAATGAATACGCCGCTCAAGCCACTGCAAGCATCCCAACAACTGGTGAATGTTTCTTTTCCCTTTGAAACGTTCAACGGAATTTTCTTTAGTCTCGCGATGCGGGTCAAAGTAGCTTTGTCGTGAACTTGGCCAAATCAACTCATAGTTGCTTGTATATTTTCCATCTTTCTTTTTTCCCGTGTGCTATAAAGTTAGACTTCTTGGTATTATTTG